>JAKUCV010003968.1:3844-39719 GCA_028386065.3 Turnera subulata | reverse complement strand
TACCGTAGAGGAGGGGACGTTTTCATCCTGCTCTTGCTGGTTCTATACTCATAATTAGGTGAAAGATCCTAATCTCCAAGTAAGTAAAATTTGTTATTCGGTTTTGTAGCCTCACATGTGGTTCTAGGGTAGTTTCCTATCTTTCCGCTGCTTGATGAGCCTTTGTATGAGTGTCATATAGCTCTTAGGAAACTTACATTATGATTGATGGGGCCATGGAGACTCTGGCACCTCGTCTAGAGGATAAGGTCGACAAGATTGAAGGAATTCTCAAGAACCTCAAGCAGAAGGAGGACGATTACAACCTTGATCGATTGGCTCTCTTCCCAGAGGCTCGGTTTCCCGACAAGTTCAAGAAGCCCGACTTTGACAAATTCGATGGGACGGGTTGTCCATATACGCACTTGAAGATCTATGTCCGCACTCTCTATCCTATGGGGATTGGACCCCAATTGATGGCACAATTATTTTTGTGCTCTGTAGGGGGCGACTTTATCTTGGTTCATGTCATTGGACGACGAGCGTGTTGTACTTGTCATTGCATGATGCTTATCGGCTTGAATGACTATGTGAACCTAAAACAAGAGGAAGTGGATGCCATCACTAGGTCGGGGCGAGTTGCTAAGCCAATTGATCTTGAAGCTGACAATCCTATTATTCCCAATGCGAAGATTTTGGCCTCGAAGGTTATTTGGAGATATATGCTTGGAGCAGGGAGTCAAGCATGAGAGTAGCATGATCACCCCTATCCTAGGACCATTGAAGCAATGGGAATGGAGCAAGGCATTTAGTGGCGTAGACGAGTTCGAGTATGAGTCTGAGTCCGCATTTTGTTTTGGTAATAAAGAGGAGCAACCATGTCGCCCTCCCGATTTTCAATTTGAGTCATCTAACACTTTCGAGGAAAATGATGTTTTGCTTTTTTCAAAGAATAGTATGAAGCTTACATTCCCTTACATTGGTGTTTGTGATGATAATGTTCTTTGCATGGATGATGTGCATAATGATGATGAACTAAATAAATTCCATAAAACACCCACTGTATCTCAATCTAATGAGGGTGAATCAATTGAAATCAACTTGGGAACTGAAACTGAATCTAAAATCACCAAAATGAGCACTACTCTACCCGATAGTATTAAGGAAGAGCTCCCCGCCTTGATTCGAGAATATGTGGACGTATTTGCATGGTCCTACAAAGAAATGCCCGGTATTGATCCAGAAATGGCCCAACACCGTATCCTGATTTTCTGAAAGCCAAACCTGTCAAGCAAAAGGCGCGCCGCCTCCAACCCTAATGGGCACTCAAGGTAAATGAGGAAGTAGAAAAGCAACTCCAAGCCGGATTCCTAGAAGTGATAGACTACCTCGAATGGTTAGCCAACATCGTCCCTGTACCAAAGAAGGATGGCAAGGCTGGCACGTGTGTCGACTATCGAGATTTGAACAAAGCATGTCCTAAGGATGAGTTTCCATTGCCACATACCGATCTACTAGTTGACGCTACCGTTGGCCACGCACTATTATCATTCATGGACGGATTTTCCGGTTACAACCAAGTACTCATGGCACCAGAGAATAAGCACAAAACGGCTTTTCGCACGGAATGGGGTACTTTCTACCACAAGGTAATGCCCTTTGGACTCATCAATGTCGGCACCACCTACCAACGAATGGCTACTACTCTTACTCACGACATGATGCATGATATAGTGGAAGTATATGTCGATGAAATGATCGTCAAGTCACAAACCAATGAGTCACATATGCCCAATCTACAGCGATTCTTCGAGAGAAGTAGGAAATTTGGCAAGAGGATTGATCTGCAAAAATGCGTCTTCGGTGTAAAGGCCGGCAAGTTACTTGGTTTTATGGTCAGTGAAAGAGGAATCGAAGTTGACCCCAACAAGATTGAGGCAATTCAAGAGATGCCATTCCCGAGAACCGAGAAGGATATTAGAGGTTTCCTTGGCCGTGTAAAATACATTAGTAGGTTCATCACACAATTATCCAGTATTTGCACGCCTATTCATCGACTCTTAAAGGAAAAGGGCATCAACTGAGTAGAATAACGACTGCCAAAATGCCTTTGATCAAATCAAGGAGTATCTATCTAATCCTCCCGTCCTACAACCGCCTAGATCAGGTCAACCACTTCTTCTATACCTCAGTGTGACTGACAATGCCATGGGTGCTATGCTCGTGCAATTTGTGCCTGACTCTCGCATCGAGAATGCCATCTACTACTTGAGTAAGAAGATGACTGAATATGAAGCCAAGTACAACATGATTCAGAAGATTTGCATCGCATTGACATGGGCTTGCCAAAAATAGAGACACTACATTGTGACACATGAGGTGCTACTCATCTCCCGAATGGACCCTAACAAGTATCTCCTAGAGAAACAAGTGCCAAGTAGCATGAGGGCCAGTTGGATCGCAATCTTATCTCAATTTGACATCCGATGTAATGCCCAGGATTTTCAAATTTTGATTTTTTTTTGGAATTTTCAGAACTTTTATTCCAATTTTGCCCTTGAGGAATTTCCAGATTTTTGGACTAGGAAATAAATTATTTTACCTTGGTTATATCTGTATTAAGTGGTTAGTACGTCGGGTTCGGCTTTCGTTGGAGTTAAATCGGGTTTCGGAGTTGGGAATTAAACTTTGATGTAGTTTTAGTAAAACTACGTCGTTTTGGAGTCTTACAAAAAAAAAAAAAGAAACAGAGTTTGACTTAGGGCGGGTTGACCGCGCCCAAGATCAAAACGGCGTCGTTTTGAGCTCGGGCCGGTCAAGCCCTAACCCATCTCTTTTCTCTTCTCCTCTTTTCTTTCTTTTCACTTCCTTCATTCTTTTCTCTTCAAACCGCCGCCGACTCCCTCAGTCTCTCTCTCTCTCTCTCTCTCTCTCTCTCTCTCTCTCTCTCCCCCTCTCGTCTTCGTCTACACCTCAACCCCATGTCCTCCACGTCCCGTCATCTTTCCTTCCCCTCAGGTCACCGTCGCTACCACCATGGGTTGCAGAGGGGACCGAAAAGAGGTCATGCCGTGCGCGACGAGGAGCACTGCGCGTGGACGGGAATCGCTCCTGTCTTCCTCTCGTTGCCGGTAAGTCTGACCCTCCTTTGCTTTCGCTTCTCCTCCATCTCGGCTTGTGGGTTGATGTTGTTGTTGTTTTCCTTTTGTTTTTTTTATTGGGTTGGTGTCGATTTGGGTTTCGGTGGTGGATGGTGCGTGGACGGGTCGTGCGTGTGCATGCGTTGTTGGTCGTCGCCGGTGTGTTGTGGTTGTGTTGGTTCCGGCGGGCTGTGTGTGTGGTGGTGTTGTTGTCTCGGACGGCAGTGGGCAGTGCACAGAACCGGCGTTCGCAGGTTCCTTCTGGGCAGTGAAGGTTTAAATCGCGGTAAGTACCTCTACAGCCGCCCCTCCCTCAATTCGTTTTGTTGTTGGTTTTTGGTAATGGATGTTGGATTGTATGGATCGGTGATGGCAGTTGTGTGATGATCTTATTCGAGCAGTGTCTGCGTGAATACCCGACTGGGATTTGGAGTTGTGGACTGGTTCGGCATTGGCAGTAGTTTCGGTTTGTTGGGTTGCTCGTTTTGGTATGGTTGAGAGTTTTCCAGCGAGTTGACCAGAATCCGGTGAAGCTCGGAAATTTTCCGGCGAGGGCTCGGGTCACTGTTCACGGCGTTACGGTATTTCTCCTCGGATTTTTTTCAGTTTTGAATTTGTATATGGTTATGGAATTCTTGAGGGGATATGTACATATAATGACTAAGTATAATAGTGGAATACCAGGTGTGGAGAGAAAGTATGTGTGTGGCCGGAAAACGTACCGACACGGATAGAACCTCTAGGTCGACTAACCGTTGGGCTCAGGTTTTGGGCTCGGGTTGACCTTAGAACGGTTTTAGGAAAAACCGGGCCCAGACCCAATATCTAGCTTGTGGATATCTCTTGGTTTTAAGTAAGCGAGCTTGAGTCTATTCTTATAATTGGTTAATAACGGACTTAAGGAAGTGGGCTTTAGGCCCGGGGTTCAGTTTTGGACTTAGATGGGATTTAGGCCCGGGGACTCGTTATGGACTTTAAGGAATGGGCTTTAAGCCCAAATTCATAAATTGAAATAATTGCAGACTTGTGGTAGTGGGCTTTAGGCCGAGAAATCATTCTGGGTTTTGATGAGCTTAAGCTCGGTTAACTTTAAGTCCTTATTTTTTGGAGTCCTTAGTGAGAAGATATACCCTTTTGTGCTTAGACCCGGGAATTGCATAATCGGGTAGTTTGGGTCAGGTTTCACTCAGTTGAGCATACAGGAATCATGCATGCACGGTTTGTGATAACTGTTTTGTAATTATTGTGTGTGCCAGTATTCAGGCACGGGTAATACCTCGGGAGCTGGAGGATCTGTTTTGGGGAAAGCTCCACAGGATCATCGTCGTTTAGGTCACTTTATAAGTCTTTTTATGTTTGTATGCATGTGCTTGTTAGATTGGTATGTCTGAGTTGCATGCCTTGTTTGCTAACATGCTGTGATCTGTATTGTGTGCCTATGTGTTTCTATTTGCCGGAAGGGTACGATTTTAAATTGTTATGGAATATAACATGTGGAGTGATTTTGGGTGATCTGTGTGATGTACTGTGGGTTGAAAACCCGGATGTTTGATTGAGATAACAATTCACACAACCCTGCTAAATCACAACTCTTGGCACACATGAACTTATAAGTATGGATAGGAATAATGTACAGTAGAAGATAGGCTACTGTGTGCTGATGACCGGTTGGTTCGAGCGGGAAGTGATACCCCTCGGGTTTGCATGCGGGATAGAATGGTATATGCGCTTTAGTATATGGGTTTGTGATGACCAATTTCTACCTCCCTCCTTCTACCTCCCCCTTTCTACCTCCCTCTTTCTCTCTGTCTCTCTGTCTCTCTATGGTGATATTTGGGCTTTATGCCTGGTTATTTTGGGCTTTGCCCTGGTTGTCTCTTGAGATGGGATCGAGCTCGACGCACACAGTAGGGGGCCCTAAGTAATAAATATAATGAGAAAACTTAACACACAACAGATGGAAAATAATAAACTCTTTGCTTGTATGTTGTTGGCATGTTAGTACTGGTTATTGTGTGTTTGCTTACTTGTGATTGTTGCTCTACTTTCCTTTCGGACTTGCTTTGCACACCTACATAACTAGATTTATACTGCTCACTGGGTAGGCGACTCACATAATCGCCACCGTGGTTTTTCAGACTCTTAGTTAGCGTGCTGTTTCTCTCTTCCTTCCCGGAGTACGGACGTGGTTATCCCAGCAGGTAGCTGTGCTTCTTCTCCCGGTTGGATCCAAAGAGCCGACTTGCATATCATTTTCTACTTTTGTTTTTATTTTAACCTTATCTTCCGCTGCATTGGATTTGGTTGAGATGTCATTCTTGATTCTGATTACATCGTCGGCGAGTTGCCGGGGCTTGACTCTCGATGTTATTTCGGCTGTTTGTCGGGTGGTTTATAGCTTGATTAGCTGGTTTACTTTTGTTCATTATGACATCTCGGTTTTATAAGATTTTCGGATAATGTTTTGGTGTTGGATTTTGTGTCCCGGATTTCAGGGGCATCTTGGTAATATCCTTATGTTTAAGTATTTTATTTGTAAAATTTGGGACACGGGTGTTTCACCTTGGTAGCGGAGCAGGGTTCAGATCCTTGGTTTTAAAAGTGTTTTAAACCTTGTTTTTCAAAGTGATTTCTGTTTAAGCCTGTTTCCGGATTTAGGGCTTTAAAAATGTTTTTGACACATTTCTATTCATATTGGCGTTGATATGGATCAACAGGGGCAGCACAATGCTGAGAATGACGCCGCTACTCATGTCTCCAACAAATGATGCAGGTTCCCGTGGGTCAGGGGAACAATGATGCAGCAGGGAATAATGCTGTAGGTGGAGGTGGACAAAATGTGGTGCCACCTGTACCACCTGTTGTGGACCCAGCGTTCCAGCAGTATCAGGACTTTTTGCAGTGGCAACAGTTCCAGCAGTTTCAGCAGCAGCAGCAGGGTGCCCAGCCGGTAGCACCTGCTGCGGTAGGTGGTATGGAGAGTGGTTACAAACACATGGATAACTCAGCAGTGAAGGAATTCTTTGGTGAAGAGGGTAAAGCCAAAGAGTTTGATGATTGGTTCCGCCAGGTGGAGAATGTTCTGGAGAAGTTCACTTGTGCACCTGAGCAGAGGGCTCGATTTCCGACACACAAGTTCTCGGGATATGCATTGACATGGTGGCAGGAACTTGTGGCCAACCTACCGAAGCCTGTGGAGATGCCATGGGAGGATTTCAAGAAGAAATTCTACAAGGAGTTTCTCACTGTTGGTTTCCTGGAGGAGCAGAAAAAGTAGTTTCTTGAGGTGAAGTAGGGACTAGATGAGTCGGTATCAGCATTCAGGATTCGGTTCAGCATCCTTCTCTCTTATGCTAGGGAGTTTGTGCCCGATGAGGTGACTAAGTGTAGGCGGTTTGTTAACGGCTTACGTACTGAGTTGGCGTTAGCTGTGGCTGGTGGAGGGCACAAGACTTGGGAGGCAGTTTGTGAGGCTGCTTTTGATGCTGAGAGGGTTCAGTTGATCGGGAAGGAGGCTCGGACAGCCGAGCAGAGGAAGCAGTCATTAGCTTCAGGACAGAAGAGGCAGTATTCTGATGGCGGAGATGCAGACTATTCTGGTGGACAGGGTTCTTCTTACCAAGGTTCGAAGAAGTCCCGGGGGCAGAGTTATCAGGGTGGACCAGGCAGATCCTCGGGAGGACGGTCCTTTCAGTCTGGATCACAGGGACGGGGTTCCTCGGCACGATTCTCGGGTACATGCTAGTATTGCAATAAGCCGGGACACCAGAAGTCATCTTGCTACAAGTGGATTAAGGATAGTGGTGGCAGCGGTTCCCAGTATACAATATAGAGTTCTGTGGCTAGTGGTGCTGTTTCTTCTAGTCCGAACAAGGGTGGCGGACAGCAGGGTCGAGGTCGTGGGGGTTCTGGAGCTTCGAATCGCGGGGGTGCGACTTAGTCTGCTGCAGCTCCTAGGGTTTATGCCATCACCCGGGAGGAGGCTGCTGATGCTCCAGAGGTCATAGCAGGTACATTTATGGTTTTTGGTCAGTGTGCACATGCTTTAGTTGATCCAGGCTCAACACACTCTTTTGTATCACGTGCATTCATGACCACTCATAACATAGAAGATGATAACCTTAGTAGACCCTTGAGAGTCCATTTACCCACAGGTGATATAGTAGTGGTTGATCGAGTTTGTAGAGATGTATCGATAGAGTATGATAGTGAGAGTTTTCCTCCTGATCTTGCTGTCATGGACTTGGGAGAGTTTGATGTTATCTTAGGCATGGATTGGTTGTCCAGACACCAAGCAGTAGTTGATTGTCGGGCCAGGGAAGTGTCTTTGTCTTCTCTATTGGGGCATAGATTGGTGTTCGTTGGAGAGCGAAGAGCCCTATCGGCGTGTTGTATCTCGGCCATCCAAGCTTTTAGGAAGATCCGAGAGGGTTGTGATGCTTTTCTAGCTCATGTGGTCGATTCTTCGGTACCAGTACCTGGAGTGGAGGAGATTCCGATTGTTCGGGAGTTTCCTGATGTCTTTCCTGATGATCTACTTGGGTTGCCTCCGGAGCGGGAGGTGGAGTATACAGTTGACCTGGTATTGGGAGTTGCACCTATTTCTATACCGCCCTACAGAATGGCTCCGACAGAACTTCAAAGGTTGAAGAAACAACTGGAAGAGTTGTTGGATAAGGGTTTCATTAGACTGAGCATCTCACCTTGGGGTGCCCCGGTCTAGTTTGTAAAGAAGAAGGATGGCAGTATGCAGATGTGTGTGGACTATAGGCAGTTGAACAAGGTGACTGTGAAGAACAAGTATCCTTTGCCTAGGATCGATGACTTGTTCGATCAGTTGCAGGGTGCATCTGTATTCTCGAAGATTGACTTGCGATCTGGTTACCATCAGGTTTGGATTGCAGAGCAAGACATACCGAAGACTACATTCCGCACTCGGTATGGTCATTATGAGTTTGTGGTTGTTCCATTTGGGCTGACGAATGCACCGGCAGTGTTCATGTGTATGATGCAACAGGTCTTCCATGAATTTCTGGACCGGTTTGTGGTAGTGTTCATTGATGATATTCTGGTCTACTCGAGTAGTAAGGCCGAACATGAAGACCACTTGAGACAGGTTTTGCAGAGGTTGAGGGAAGAACAGCTCTTTGCCAAGCTCAGCAAGTGTGAGTTTTGGTTGGATGAGGTCGCATTCCTTGGGCATATTGTGTCCGGTGAAGGCATTAAGATGGATCCGACCAAGATTAAGGCAGTCATGGATTGGGAGCCGCCGAAGAATGTACCAGAGATACGGATTTTCCTTGGACTTGCTGGTTACTACCGGAGGTTCAATGAGGGTTTTTCCTTAATAGCGGGTCCCATGACCAAGCTGTTGAGGAGAGACTGTACCTTTGTTTGGGATGACCGTTGTCAGAAGAGTTTTGAGGAATTGAAGAGTCGGTTGACTTCTGCACCGATTTTGACTGTTTCGAGACCCGGAGTGGAGTACACGGTGTTCAGTGATGCTTTTGGTCTGGGCTTGGGATGTGTTTTGATACAGAAGGGTCGGGTGATTGCTTATGCCTCTAGGCAGCTGAGAACTCACGAGAGGAACTATCCGACCCATGATCTGGAGTCAGCTGCTGTGGTCTTTGCGCTGAAAATTTGGAGACACCATCTGTACGGTGAGAAGTGTCGGATTTTCACAGATCACAAAAGTTTGAAGTACATCATGTCCCAAAGGGAGCTTAATGTGAGGCAGAGACGCTGGATTGAGCTTCTGAAGGACTATGATTTTACTATCGAGTACCATCCGGGCAAGGCCAATGTTGTTACAGATGCATTGAGCTGGAAGAGAGTGGTTTCTGTGGATGAGGACTCAGTTTTTTATGCTTTGCCTTCCCTGGTGGAGCTGAGGTCGTTGGATGCACAGTTGGAGGTGGATGTTACTGGGGCGTTGCTTGCCAGTTTGAGTATCTGGCCGACCTTGCGGGATAAGATCATGGAGTTTTAGTATGGTGATCCTCATCTAGCGGGGGATAAGGCTCTCGGTGGAGAGAGTTCTAGTTTCTATGTCTGGGAGGATGGTGCTTTGATGACGGGTGATCGGTTGTGTGTTCCGGATGTCGATGATTTGAGGAGTTAGATCATGGATGAAGCACATAATGTGCCATATGCTATGCATCCTGGTAGCACCAAGATGTACCAGAACTTGAAGAGTCATTATTGGTGGCCCAGAAAGAAGAAGGATGTTAAGGAGTTTGTGGCTCGTTGTATGACTTGTCAGCAGGTGAAAGCCGAGCATCAGGCTCCTGCCGGCAAGTTGAGATCTTTGACTATTCCGCAGTGGAAGTGGGAGCATATCACTATGGACTTTATGATCGGGTTACCGAGGACCCGGGGTCGACATGATGCCATCTGGGTCATTGTTGACAGGTTGACCAAGTCAGCTCATTTCCTACCGATTCAGCAGACGAATACAATGGATAAGTTGGCGAGGTTATATGTTTCGGGTATTGTCCGTCTACATGGAGTTCCACTATCCATTATGTTGGACAGGGATCCGAGGTTTACTTCCCACTTCTGGAAGAGCTTACAGTCAGCTTTGGGTACTAAGCTGAATTTCAGTACTGCATTCCATCCGCAGACCGATGAGCAGTCAGAGAGGACTATACAGACGCTAAAGGATATGCTTAGAGCATGTGTGCTCAACTTCAGTGGTTCTTGGGATGAGACTTTACCGTTAGTTGAGTTTGCCTATAACAACGGGTATCACTCCAGTATCGGTATGGCGCCTTATGAGGCTTTGTATGGGCGGAAGTGTCGTAGTCCGATCTGTTGGGATGAGGAAGGTCTGAGACAGGTGGTTGGTCCGGACCTAGTCCAGGAGACAGTTGATCAGATCGAGGTGGTTAAGCAGTGCATGAGAGCTGCTCAGGACCGGCAAAAGAGTTTTGTTGATAAGCATCGTCGGGAGATGGAGTACAGTGTAGGTGACAGGGTTTTCCTCCGTGTTGCTCCCTGGAGAGGTGTTATCCAGTTTGGGAGGAAGGGCAAGTTGAGCCCTCGTTATATTGGTCCTTATGAGATCATGGAGCGGGTTGGTCCGCTGGCCTACAGGTTGGCTTTACCGGAGGAGCTGTCGTGTATACATGATGTATTCCATGTTTCGATGCTGAGGCGTTATCGGTCTGATCCTAGTCAGGTTGTATCCCCGACAGATGTGGAGGTTTTTTAGGATTTGACCTATGTTGAGGAGCCGGTGGAGAATTTGGCTCAGGAGGTGCGACAATTGAGGAGTCGTACCATTCCTATGGTTCGGGTTAGATGGAGCCGTCATTCCCCGAATGAGGCTACTTGGGAGGCTGAGTCCCATATGAGAGAGCAGTATCCACATCTGTTTCGATTTCATACCTTGTAATTTCGAGGACGAAATTTTAATAAGAGGGGTGGAACTGTAACACCCCGAATTTTCAAAATTTGATTTTTTTTTGGAATTTTCGGAACTTTTATTTAAATTTTGCCCTTGAGGAATTTCCGGATTTTTGGACTAGGAAATAAATTATTTTACCTTGGTTATATCTGTATTAAGTGGTTAGTACGTCGGGTTCGGCTTTCGTTGGAGTTAAATCGGGTTTCGGAGTTGGGAATTAAACTTTGATGTAGTTTTAGTAAAATTATGTCGTTTTGGAGTCTTACAAAAAAAAAAAAAGAAACAGAGTTTGACTTATCTTTTCTCTTCTCCTCTTTTCTTTCTTTTCACTTCCTTCGTTCTTTTCTCTTCAAACCGCCGCCGACTCCCTCTCTCTCTCCCTCTCTCCCTCTCTTTCTCCCCCTTTCGTCTTCGTCTACACCTCAACCCCTTGTCCTCCACACCCCGTCATCTTTCCTTCCCCTTAGGTCACCGTCGCCATCACCACGGGTTGCAGAGGGGACTGAGAAGAGGTCAGGCCGTGCGCGACGAGGAGCACTGTGCGTGGACGGGAATTGCTTCTGTCTTCATCGCATTGCCGGTAAGTCTGACCCTCATTTGCTTTCGCTTCTCCTCCATCTCGGCTTGTGGGTTGATGTTGTTGTTGTTTTCCTTTTGTTTTTTTTATTGGGTTGGTTTCGATTTGGGTTTCGGTGGTGGATGGTGCGTGGGCAGGTCGTGCGTGTGTGTGCGTCGTTGGTCGTCGCCGGTGTGCTGTGATTGTGTTGGTTCCGGCGGGCTGTGTGTGTGGCACTGTTGTTGTCTCGGACGGCAGTGGGCAGCGGCTGCACAAAACCGCCGTTCGCAGGTTCCTTCTGGGCAGTGAAGGTCTAAATCCCGGTAAGTACCTCTGCAGCCGCCCCTCCCTCAATTCGTTTTGTTGTTGGTTTTTGGTAATGGATGTTGGATTCTATGGATCGGTGATGGCAGTTGTGCGTTGATCTTATTCGAGCAGTGTCTGCATGAATACCCGACTGGGATTTGGAGTTGTGGACTGGTTCGGCATTGGCAGTAGTTTTGGTTTGTTGGGTGGCTCGTTTTGGTGTGGTTGAGAGTTTTCCGGTGAGTTGACCGGAATCCGGCGAAGCTCGGGAATTTTTCGGTGAGGGCTCGGGTCACTGTTCACGGTGTTACGGTATTTCTCCTCGGATTTGTTTCAGTTTTGAATTTGTATATGGTTATGGAATTCTAGAGAGGGTATGCACATATAATGACTAAGTATAATAGTGGAATACCGGGTGTGGGGAGAAAGTATGTGTGTGGCCGGAAAACGTACCGACACGGATAGAACCTCTAGGTCAACTAACCCTTGGGCTCGGGTTGACCTTAGAACGGTTTTAGGAAAAACCGGGCCCACACCCAATATCTAACTTGTGGATATCTCTTGGTTTTAAGTAAGCGAGCTTGAGTCTAATCTTATAATTGGTTAATAACGGACTTAAGGAAGTGGGCTTTAGGCCCGGGGTTCAGTTTTGGACTTAGATGGGCTTTAGGCCCAGGGACTCCTTATGGACTTTGAGGAATGGGCTTTAAGCCCAAATTCATAAATTGGGATAATTGCAGACTTGTGGTAGTGGGCTTTAGGCCGAGAAATCATTTTGGGTTTTAATGAGCTTAAGCTCGGTTAACTTTAAGTCCTTATTTTTTGGAGTCCTTAGTGAGAAGATATACCCTTTTGGGCTATGATCCGGGAATTGCATAATCGGGGAGTTTGGGTCAGGTTTCACTCAGTTGAGCATATAAGAATCATGCATGCACGGTTAGTGATAACTGTTTTGTAATTATTGTGTGTGTCGGTATTCAGGCACGGGTAATACCTCGGGAGCTGGAGGATCAGTTTTGGGGAAAGCTCCACATGATCATCGTCGTTGAGGTGACTTTATAAGTTTTTTTATGTTTGTATGCATGTGCTTGTTAGATTGGTCTGTTTGAGTTGCATGCCTTGTTTGCTAACATGTTGTGATCTGTATTGTGTGCCTATGTGTTTTTATTTGCTGGATGGGTACGATTTTAAATTGTTATGGAATATAACATGTGGAGTGATTTTTGGTGATCCATGTGATGTACTGTGGGTTGGAAACCCAGATGTTTGATTGAGATAACAATTCACACAACCCTGTTGAATCACAACTCTTGGCACACATGAATTTATAAGTATGGATAAGAATAATGTACAGTAGAAGAAAAGCTACTGTGTGCTGATGACCGGTTGGTTCGAGCAGGAAGTGATACCCCTCGGGTTTGCATGTGGGATAGCATGGTATATGCGGTTTAGCATATGGGTCTGTGATGACCGGTTTCTATCTCCCTCCTTCTACCTCCCCCTTTCTACCTCCCTCTTTCTCTCTGTCTCTCTCTCTCTCTATGGTGATATTTGGGCTTTATGCCTGGTTATTTTGGGCTTTGCCCTGGTTGTCTCATGAGATGGGACCGAGCTCGACGCACACAGTAGGGGGCCCTGAGTAATAAATATAATGAGAAAACTTAACACACAACAGATGGAAAATCATAAACTGTTTGCTTGTATGTTGTTGGCATGTTAGTACTGGTTATTGTGTGTTTGCTTACTTGTGTTTGTTGCTCTACTTTCCTTTCGGACTTGCTTTGCACACCTACATAACTAGATTTATACTGCTCACTGAGTAGGCGACTCACATAATTGTCACCGTGGTTTTTCAGACTCTTAGTTAGCGTGCTGTTTCTCTCTTCCTTCCCGGAGTACGGACGTGGTTATCCCAGCAGGTAGCTGTGCTTCTTCTCGCAGTTGGATCCATAAAGCCGACTTGCATATCATTTTCTACTTTTGTTTTTATTTTAACCTAATCTTCCGCTGCATTGGATTTTGTTGAGATGTCATTCTTGATTCTGGTTACATTGTCGGCGAGTTGCCGGGGCTTGACTCTCGATGTTATTTCGGCTGTTTGTCGGGTGGTTTATGGCTTGATTAGCCGGTTTACTTTTGTTTGTTATGACATCTCGATTTTATAAGATTTTCGGATAATGTTTTGGTGTTGGATTTCGTGTCCCGGGTTTCAGGGGCATCTTGGTAAATTCCTTTTGTTTAAGTATTTTATTTGTAAAATTTGGGACACGGATGTTTCATCCGATTTGTATCTCAAAAGGCTATTAAAGGATGCGCCATATCTGATTTCTTGGCCTCTCAACCAGTGACTTTTAACGGAAGATTCGAGCCTTAATTCCCCGATGAAGGTATCATGACCATAACCATTCCAACATGGGAGAAGTAATTTGACGGTGTAGCGAACGGAAGCGGTTTCGGCACCGGCATCATCCTCATCTCACCCGACAAAGACACTTATCCTTTATCTTGCAAACTAGAGTTTGAAGCCACGAACAACATAGCCGAATATGAAGCATGTACTGTTGGGCTCGAAACTGCGCTTAACCTTGGTATACGATGAATCTGGGTATTTGGTGACTCTGCTCTAGTAATTTCACAAGTCATGGGTGAATGGAATATCAAAGAAGACAAGCTTATGCCTTATCACAAATATCTACAAGGGCTGGTCGCCATGTTCGAGGAGATAGCTTTCTATTATGTCCCTAGGAGGAATAACCAATTCGTCAATGCACTTGCCATCTTATTATGCATGATCGGCATGCCTAGGAATGCCATCATCCTACCTATTGGAATTCAAAAGAACACCGAGCCACCATTCCACCGAGAATCTACAATGCCAAAGCCATGGTTCAAGAACCTCATCCATACCATTTGCACTGATCTAGAGGCAATTGTGGCTGTTACTATGGATGAAACAAATCGACCCTCCTACACCTTGAGCAATGTAAATGCCAAAGGGCAACATTGTATGAACACCCAAATTTGACCCACAAAAATTTTATTAAAAACTAGATTCCAAACATGCTTAACTTGAGGTTAATGAGATGATTTGATTTGGAGTTAAGACATGATAAGAATTTAATTTAGTAGAATTAATGTATTTTGGTAATCTAAACCTTTGTGCATTTAAACCTTAGACTAATGAGATGATTTAATCTCAGGATAAAACATATAATAAGGTTTATTTACAATAAAATACATTTCATTTCATTGCTTGGGCTCTTTTAGTTGTTTTTAACCCAATTA
Source organism: Turnera subulata (assembly GCA_028386065.3). Taxonomy (NCBI): domain Eukaryota; kingdom Viridiplantae; phylum Streptophyta; class Magnoliopsida; order Malpighiales; family Passifloraceae; genus Turnera; species Turnera subulata. The sequence goes on along the minus strand of JAKUCV010003968.1, from coordinate 25,042 downwards.
TATTGAGATGATTTATTTTTTGGTTAGGAATGGGTTTAAGGGTCCAAGTAAATGAGTTCTCTAGAGTTCATCCAGCCCATTAACACATTTCTTGTAGGCTAATTTTAGCTCTGATTTTCCACGAAAATCAGAGTTAAATCATCATTTATGTTGAAATGTTGTTTTTGGTATGATTTAGCATCAAATGGATGTTAATATGTAATTAGCCTGTTATGGAATGATTTAGGGGAGTGATAATCAAGTAATTGAGTGATTCTGGGTTGATTACTCGGAACGATCAAATCGGGGCTGAATTAGGGGGATTGGGGGTCGAAATAGGATAGAGCGGGTGACACGCGGGGTGACCGCCAGTCATCTCGCGACGATAGCCAGGTGCTGGTGGACATCCCCACATGACCTCCGGCACTGGGGGTCATCCAGCAAATGACCGCCGGCAGTGGCGGTCATGGGTGCCTAGAATCCTCGATTTTTCTGATTTTGTTTCTAATTCGATCCTACGCGGTTTTGGACCAAATTTTCGGGCATAATTTTCACCATTAAACAGGTCTACACCCCTAGGCTTCCTAGAACACTATAAATAGGACCTCTCACACACCTTTCAAAGGGATCAATCATTCATTACACACACACCCCCATAAGCTTTGTTTGCTTGGAGAAACTATACTTCTCCAAGCCTAGAAACATTTCTATATGCAGAAAGTCTGGAAAAATTTTGTGGAAAAGCATCTAGAAAGAAGCCAACAAGAAGACATCAAGAGGAGGAAGCAATCAAAAGCAATCTAGGTGCCAAGAAGGTGAACAATCCGAGTAGAGGGACCTGATGCAGGCAGTCTTAGAAAATAATTCATATCTCGAGTTTTAGACGTCGGATTGCAGTGATCTTGGACTCTCTAGTAATATAAGAGGGAGACATACAATATCTCTGTTGAGAATAGAAGCTGAATCGGCCATTTGGATTGTCCAAAATCCAGTAGAAGACGACCTATAGAGTCTGTCCAACAACCAAGATAAGTGTTCTGACCCATTTTGATTGCGCACTTTATTGGTTACTACTTGCTGGTTATTTGATGATGCCTTTGTTGATTATGTGATTACTGTGATGCCATGTCAAGAACTACGTGGGCTTTGAACCCGATTGCCGGGGTATGTAGGTGGTCTCTAGTGGTGGAGACTCAAGCCCAAATATTTTTATTTTTCCTTTTGTTTCGTACCTTCTTCTCCTTTCCATCCAATTTAATTTTGTTATTTTTTATGCGATTCGGTCCTACACTTGCACAAGGCATACTTGTATTTTCCAATTACACAGGGTTTCGACCCAACACGGATGGGTGCCTAACACCTTCCCATCCGTGATGAACCCCCGATCCCATGTCTTTGGTTCGCCATGACCACGTAGCCTAAAGAAGTCATATAAAGGTTTTTCCCAAATTTTGCCCATATTAAAATTTGGGTGGCGACTCCATTGGCATGAGATTGACCCGAGGAAGAAGGTGAAAAGGAATAGGTGAATAGGCCCAAGTGATTTTGGGTTGGGTATTCACACATTGGTACACCGACATATACAATCTCTTATATGGTGGATCCTATCCTGAGCATGCAACTAGCAAAGAAAGAAATACTCTGAAACAACTCGCCACCGGATACATTCTATGCGCTGACAAGTTGTACAAAAGACATGCCAGTGGGGTTCATTTACTCTGTGTCGATACCAATGAAGCTCCAAGAATCATGGAAAAGGTGCATGGAGAAAACGAAGGCCCACACATGGGTGGAACACATGCTTGCTCGGAAAATCCTACGATTGGGATACTATTGGTCTACTATGGATGCCGATTGTGCTAAACATGCAAAGTCTTGTCACACATGTCAAGTACATGACAAGTTGCAACACCTTCCGTCATTTCCTCTTACGCCTCTATCGCCGCCTTGGCCACTCTCTACATGGGGTGTTGACATCATTGGAAAGATCTCTCCTAAGTCATTTAGTGGCACGAGTACATTCCTGTGGCTATCGATTATTTCACCAAATGGGTTGAAGCAGAGTCCTTCGCTAATGCCAAGGAAGTCGCCAAGTTCATCCACAACAACATCATTTGCTGGTATGGTGTTCCTTTCGAGTTAATATCTGACAATGGTGTTCATTTCAAAGCCAATGTGGAAAGGTTATGTGCCTGCTACTCCATCAAGAATCATAAGTCGTCACCTTATCGACCTCAAACTAATGGAGCTGTAGAAGCTGCTAATAAGAACCTCAGGATGATCATCAAACAGACGCTTACTACACATCGAGAGTGGTCAAAGAAACTACCATTAGCACTATGGGGATATCGCACGTCTATCCGTTCATCCACTGGCGCTACACCGTACTCACTTGTATATGGCAAGGATGCAGTACTCCCCGTTGAACTTGAGGTCCATTCTCTAAGGGTGGCCCGCGAGAGCATGATTCCTGAGACACAATGGGTTCAAGAATGCCTAGATCAACTCACACTACTCGATGAGAAGTGTTTACAAGCATAATACCAAGTCCAAGGTTATCAAAGGCGTATGGCGCGTGCTTTCAACAAAAGGGTTAAGTCTCCAGGGCTGAAAGAAGGCGATTTAGTGCTTAAGGAGATACCGCAACCAGTATCCTAGGGGCAGGTTCAAGACTAAATGGTGTGGACCATATATTATCAAAGAAATCCTTCCTGGAGGGGCAACAAGGATTAGAGATCTAGACGGCAACCTGTTCAAGGACCCAGTCAACATGGATCAACTCAAGAAATACTATGTGTACCGCTCAAAATATTGTTCAAAGAACTACGTAGAGCTGATTCTGTGTAAACACAACCATAACAACAAAATAAACAGTCATGAAGAATAGATACGTAGGAAGCCTGCAAAGGTCCGGTCTCTTATTATTACATCAATAAAAGTTCCCAAGTTGGCTAAAAACTGGAATTTGTTTGGTCTCACTGTTATTAAGCATACTCATAAATGGAAATAGGACCCGTTTCCTCTTCTCTCTCCAGCTGCTTCCGAGTGTCTTGTTTCCATCTACATGATATAAAGATATCAATGGCCCCAAATCGATGTAATCTTTCTCTATCAAGAGTGTGACACCCGGGGTCTATGAGGGCGGGAAGTGTACGTCGGTGCCGGGATGAGCATGGACAAGGAGCAGCTTCTGGCAGGCTTCTAGACGGAGGGGCACACGAATGAACTGAATCCACACAGGAATAGGAGAGATCATGAGACTGTGTAGGGATGGGGCTGCACTGTTTGGCAATTTTGTAATTATACGGGTATGGGACTGTAAAATTAAGAATAGCTCAAATGAAGTGATTTCGAGGTTGTACAGGTATGGGACTGTACAATCGAGAACAACTTAAATGGTTTGATGGGTACTAGCTATATCAACAATGCACCTACCTTTTCGGTGCTCATTCTAGAAAAACTTCAAAGTTAATCGTGCTTAACTTGGAGCAATTCTAGGATGGGTGACCTCATGGGAAGTTTTCCCCGGAAACGTGCGAGTGAGGACAAAGCATGTTGGAAAGGTCCCGTGTTGGTCTGTAGCGACAAGCGACAAGCCGGGACGTTGCAGTTGGTAGCAGAGCTCTAGAACTCCCCTAGTACGGTGTAGGGTTCGGTGACGAACCTAGTGGAAGCTGGTGGGCTTGTGACACCCCGGGGTCTATGAGGCCAGGAGGTGTACGCCGGTGCCGGGATGTGCATGGACAAGAAGCGGCTTCTGGCAGGCTTCTAGACGGAGGGGCACACTAGTGAACCGAATCCACACCGAAATAGGAGAGATCCTGAGACTGTGTAGGGATGGGGCTGCACAATTGGGGCGATTTCGTAATTATACGGGTATGGGACTGTATAATTAAGAATAGCTCAAATGAAGTGATTTCGAGGTTGTACAGGTATGGGACTGTATAATTGAGAATAACTTAAATGGTTTGATGGGTACTAGCTATATCAACAAGGTGCACCTATCTTTTCGGTGCTCATTCTAGAAAAACTCCAAAGTTAAACGTGCTTGACTTGAAGCAATTCTAGGATGGGTGACCTCCTGGGAAGTTTAGTGACAGTTGACAAGCCGGGACCTTACACAAGGGTACAATTGGAAATAAATTTCGAAAATTTTATAGAAATAAAATACCAAAAATTTGGGGCGTTACATAGAGAGCGTCCCACCAGTCTTTGGATATTGATTAATAGGCACACACACTCTTTGCATACAGAGAATTATACGACGCAGCAACAGTCTTCCTATTCTTTATCTCCCCGGTGAGCTGATCTTCGGTGTCGCTTGTTAACACTCAAAGGAGAGCGTCGAACTCCTCCACCGTCGGGGAAAGCTCCATCATATCATCTTCAAAGCGGAACACATGGTTCTCTCTGTCCCAAAACGTCGCTGCAGCCCTTATCAACTCTAGTTGGACTTGCACGAACCTCAGGTTGAACAGCCTCTTCAGATCCAAAAAGTCGTATTGAATGGCGTTGGAAATACTCTTCATCCAAGCCTGCACCCTAGCTTGAAAATCGTCACCCATGGTGTCCTAGCACTCAATCCTCTACTCTCAGGCGTTTATGAACATCCCGAATGGTCTCTGGTTCCTTTTATAGAGGTTAAAAGTCGGTTAAACCCTTCTCCCACCAAGAATGGGACTCCAAAGCTGAGTAGGAATCGGAACTGGGCTACATGACCGCCACCAGTCGGCGGACAAGTCGCCATGAACGCCACCAGCCAACGGACAAGCCGCCATGACCGCCGCCAGCTGGCGGCCAAGCCTCCATGACCACCGGGAAGCTCAGCATGACCGCCGCCACCGCCTTTTAGTCACTATTCATTGTTTTGTCTCACTATTCCATCCACTCAATAAATGCTTTTTTTTTTATCAAAATTATGACTCGAGTTAGGACTCTAATTTGTTCTCTGCATAAAGGTTTGGCACGACCCTCGAACTTTTTTTCAAATATATTTTCCGGATGCACGATTAGGAAATAGTCTCAACACCCACATTAGGGGCATTCATACTCAAAACAAACATTCATAACCCTAGTTAGCCTCACAATATTCCCCAAGTGGATCGCCACAATCTTGTCCCAAAGGCTCCTAGTAGCCTCAATTTGTCTCATAATTATTCCCCATTGGATGCCATAGGCAGAAACCCCTTAGCCTCAATTCATTCTTTGTCTCATTTAGTCCCAACCTCTTTAGTCTCAACCTTTAGTCTCAATCTTTAGTCTCAAGCCTTTAGTCTCAAGCCTTTAGTCTTATCCTTTAGTCCCAACCTCTTGAGTCTCAACCTCTTTAGTCTCAACCTTTAGCCTTAACCTTTTAGTCTCAACCTTTAGCCTCAGCCCTTTAGTCTCAACCAATAGCCTCAGCCCTTTAGTGAGAGCCTTTAGTCCCAAGCCTTTAATCTTATCCTTTAGTCCCAACCTCTTTAGTCTCAACCTTTAGCCTTAACCTTTTAGTCTCAACCTTTAGCCTCAGTCCTTTAGTCTCAACCTATAGCCTCAATCCTTTGGTCTCAACCTTTAGTCTCAACCTCATTAGTCTCACCCTTTGGTCTCGACCTATGGTCTCAACCCTTTTAGTCTCGACTTTTAGTCTCAACCTTTAGTCTCAACATTCGTCCCATCCTTTTAGAAATTAGGTTAATAGTTAGGATCCAAGCATCCTCTCTTAACACTGAAATCATTCATCCATCCCCAGTGGAACACCTCGAGTAAGCATTGTCATTGTCTGCGGCATATCCACGTGTATTATTTCTCTTTTAAATTTGTGTATTCTCTTGCGTTGTTTCGTGCCTGAATTTTTAGACCCTCACCAACGAGGGGAATCTCTATACACCCAAATTTAGCCCTCTATTTATTCTATTGGATTACTATTGTGTTTTAGAGCCCAAGGTTAATTTTATTAATTTTGATTCTTTAATTTGGCTTAGGAACCCAATAAATAAATTCATGGACTATCTAGTTAATTAGGCCCAGGCTTAACACTAATTTTCTGACTTATTTTTTCTCTGATTTTCGTTGGATTAGAGGCCCAATTGAGTTGGTTTATTATTTTGCCTATTTTGCGGAAAAAAGAGGAAAAATCTCAATCCTTGGAGTGTAGGTTAAGTAATTGAGTTTACATGGAAAGAATATAGAGTTTCCCTCAAGGAAAGGGAGTTTTTCTGGTCTGAGAACCTTAGCTTTACGTACAAGAATCGGATTGGAGTAAAAAAACCCGGTCAAAATAGGAAGAACGTGAACAGTAGCTGACTGTGTCGGCGGTCAAGTAGGGAAGACCGCCACCAACCGACGGTCTTCCGTTCCAGAGGCTGCCACTTTTCCTATTTTTCCTCTATTTTGATTTTTACCCTCAGCCATTGGATTTAGGGGTTCAATCTCGACCTTAGGATCAAAACCACGCCCCCTCAGACCTTGAACACTACAAATAGAACCCTTAGAAAACAATTTTAGGTGGGTTTGGCCATTAAACTTTTTGCTTGGGAAAACTATACTATTTTCTTTTCTCAATTCGATTTCTTTGCTCTGCTGGATTTCACGTGGTGTGCTGTTTGGTTTTGTCTCTATAGTAGTTCCAGAACCAATCAAGGTAGAACTATGGAACGGAAAGAGGGTAGACGCGATCTACAACCCTCAAATGCGACGAGAGACGAAGAACACGCACTTGGTGGTAACTCTGTCTCTTTCCCTTTGATTTGTCTCTACTGCTGCGATTTTGTCTCTATTTGTATGTTGATTCTGACATGTTTGCTTGAGTGTTGATTCTAATGTAAGAACTACTTGAGCTTTAAACCCGGTCGCCGGAGTACGTAGGATGTCTCTAGTGGTTGAGACGCAAGCAAAATTGTTTCTTTTCTTTTTCGCGCCTCTTTAATTTCGATTTTATTATATTATTGCTGTTGTTTGCTGCTGGAAATCTGGTTTACACACATGCACACACGCACCAAAGCACAAGTATTCACTTAAATTGCATATTATTTCACCCAAGCATAGATGGGGTGCCTCATACCTTCCTATCTATGACGAACCCCCTAGTCTGGCATCTTTGGTTCACAAATCGGTTTCTTTTGTGGGCATAAAGGAGTTATTCTCTGGTTTTTCCTGAGTTTTTCCATGTAAATAAAAATTGGGTGGCGACTCCATCGATTGTTACGAGGTGAGAAAGTTCTGGGTTCTCACATTGGGATATACCTGACAATGGCGGGCCTACCGAGGAGTGAGGCCCACTAGCTCCTAAAATCGACCAATGCACAGCTGCTGATCAAAGACGACCGGTGAACCACATAAAAAAAGCCTGGGAATATGAGAGAATTCCGAAGGGGTCATCGTCATCTCCCCACAAGCTAAATGGAAAGTATTGGTAGTATCCCACCATCTCTCGCCCAAAGCCGACACCGCCTCCTCTAAACACCCAAATTTGACCTACGAATTCTCTACTAAAATTGGATTTGAACATGTTTGAACTTAGGATTAGTGAGTCGATTTGATCTTAAAATAAGGCATAGTAGGAGTTTAATTTAGTAGAATTAATGTATTTTAGTAATTTAAACCTAATGTATTTGAATTCCAGGATTAATGAGAAGATTTAATCCTGGGATAAAATATAGACTAAGGTTTATTAAACTAAAATATGTTTGCTTGGGCCTTTTATCTATCTTTAATCCAATTTTAATGAGATGATTTATCTTTGGGTTGAGGATGGGTTTAAGGGCCCAAATGAACCTGCAAGAAATGTGTTAACCAGAGTTAAATCATCATTTAATTAGATTTTGTGTTTTTTGTATGATTTTGGCTTAAGTGGGTGTCAATGTGTAATCTATTAATTATGGAGTGACAATCAAGTAGTCGAGTGATTCTGGGCTGATTAGGCGGTTGATTATGCGGTAGGATCAAATCAGAGTTGAATTAGGGGGATTTGGGTTCTAAAAAGGAAAGAACGGGTGACACGCGGGGCGACCGACAGTCGTCGCAGCGGACATCCACACATGACTGCCGGTAGTGGCGGTCATGCAGTAGATGACCGCCGGCAATGGCAGTCATCACTTCCCAGATTCTCCCAAATTTCCGATTTTGTTTCTAATTTTGATCCTACACGGTTTTGGAACAGAATTTTGGGCATAATCATCACCATTAAGTAGGTCCACGACCCTAGACTTCCTAGAACACTATAAACATGACCCCTCACACACATTTCAAAGGACAGACGTTATTATTTACATACACACTCATAAGCTTTCCTGCTTGGGGAAACTATACCTCTCCAAGCTTAGAAATATATTCTTAGGCAGAAACTCTGGAGAATTTTCGTTGGGAGCATCAGCCAGAGTCCAACAAGGAAGAATCAAGAAGGAGATCAACCATTGAGCTAAGAAGTGCCAAGAAAGTGGGTGGAGAACACAACCCAACACAGGGAGCTAGAGGAGGGCTACATGAGGTAACACTAAACCTTTTTGGTTGATTTTTGCTAACTATATGAGGATGCTTTTGATGATGTAAGTGGCGACATAATTCCATGTTTAGAACTACGTGGCTTTGACCCCGGTCACTTGGGTACGTAGGTAGTCTCGATTTTACAACGGGATGCAAGCCAAATCCTCTTCTCCCCCCCCTTTCTTTTTTCTTCCACACTTGCACACTTGCACAAAGCACACTATTACTCTTCAATTGCACAGGGTTTCGACCTAACACGGATGGGTGCCTAACACCTTCCCATCTGTGACGAACCCCCGATCCAATGTCTTTGGTTCGCCATGACCATGTTGCTTATAGGATTCATACAAAGGTTTTTCCCAAATTTTGTCCTACAATAAAATTTAGGAGGCAACTCCATTGACATGAGATTGACCCGAGGAAGAAGGTGAAATGGAGTAGGTGAATAGGCCCAAGTGATTTTCGGTCGGGTATTCATAGTTGGCGACTCCACTGGGGAAGTAGTGGGTTCAAGAAACCTTGTGGAATCGTTGTGTTTTGTGTGCCTTTTTACTTGTCATTATAAGTGCCTTGCATTCATGATGATTGATGTGAAGCCTCTAACACAAGAGGGCGAGGAAATCCAAGTCCACCACAATGCTTTCTTTAAGCGATGGCGGCTTGAGTGAACCCGTTTCTCGCTGCATAGCAAAGATGGGGATTAATGGGCCTTGGACCTCACGCGATATCCATTTTCACACGTGAGTAGGTCAACCTACTCCCTAGCGGCAATCTTTTGGCCCCCAACCATATGCATACCCTGAGCATCTCACGCATGATGAATCAATAAGTGGGACGTGCATTTTGTGTGATTATTGTTGTGAATTTGAGTAAGTGTAAATAGAGTGTTTTTCTTTCGATAGCGGGACCACCGTGTCAACTCTGCGTAGGGGCGATATTGTGTAGTGTGAAGTGATGAGTCTGGTAAAGGAACCCTGGGGAGTAAGTATATATGTTTAAGCCGGTGATAAATTTTTGGTGTTGTTTCCCCAGTTGACATATATGCTCAGTCGGTCTATGTAGGCAGGGGGATGATGGGGAGATTGGAGATCAAAAATATATCCTAAAGCAAAAGGCGGGAAGTAGGCAGAAGCGATGATGGGGCACCAAGTTGAGGCACCAAGGTGACTTTGGGCATTCTCGTGAGAGGAGATGTAGGCCCCAGTAATTATAGTAGGAGAGGTGAGATGAGGTGACCTGATTGGGCCTTCTTCAAGAACGCAGATGCAAGCCCCGATTTTTACCTATGAACCAAGGTAATGAGCCAAGGTGAAAGAGAAGAATGTACAATGGGGAACCAAGCTAACTAGCCGAGATAAAGGACCAAGCTATCAAGTCAGATTGATGAGCAAAGCTGAAGTATCAAGTGGAGACACTGCCATTGAGGGAAGATGCAAACCCTAGTTTCTACTTGTGAACCAAGTCGATGCGCTAGGATGAGAAGCTGAGTGAAGAACCATACAGGGGAACCAAACTGACAAGCTGAGCCAATTAATCGGGATGCAAAGCTGAGCCAAGCTGATGGAAGTTGAGTATGCAATCTAAGACAAATCAAGGGAGGCCATCTCATGGGAAGAAATGTAAATTCAAGTCCTTGAGGAGAAACAATGAAGAAGAATGCGGGAAGAAGATGAGCTGAGATGAAGGACGGTAAGGAGGCAATGGGATGAGGCGAAGAGGCAAAGGAGAAGTGCAAATGTGGGGACCACAGGTCAAATTGCTAAGCACAGACAGAATGATAACCGGGTATTGGGAGAGGCAGTGTAGTTGCTCTTTAGAGTATAGAAATTGAGTCAAGTCAAAAGGGGTGGTAGTTAAGTTCTAAGTCCAATAATGAACAATGTCATTGTTTGTTTTTGATTTTTCACATAAGGAATAAAATTCTGATTTCCTTATCTTTTGTGTGTCTGTGGAAAAGTATGCATGATTTCATGATATTCCATTAGATCAATCTAAGGAACTACAAAGCGAACTACGGGGACCTGATTCTGTGAATGTAATCCCACCTTGCCTGACATATATTCGACAAACCCTAGCTAAGTCCTAAACACTTACCCGCACTAGCTTTCAAACATGTAGCCACGTTGACATCTATTTAGCCCAGCCTCCATGATAAACTCATCATATCCATTTGAACACATGTTAAGAGATGTTGCTCTCAAAAGTGAATCAAAAATCTTCCAAAAAAATGTTCCATCTAGAAGCACCTGCTCAAAGAAGATGTAACCCTCCTTGAAAATGAAAAGAAGAAAGGAAAGAGAAGAGACGGCACCTTCCAAACCATAGTCCACAAAAGTGACCCAAGTGATAGCAAATGTGCCCCCTCCCAAAACAAAGCGAAAAGGAAGAAAGCAAGGAAAAGAAGGTGACCCTTGGTGCTTGATTATTAATTCATCATCCAGTCCATGAAATTGGAAAGAAGACATCATAATGAAGAAGACAAGTGTTCTCTTTTTAACATTAGCCTTCCACTAAACACCATTCTGCCAAAGACTCATTATCTTCAACCTTCCACAAAACACCATCATGACAAATATCTCAAGCCTAACACCACATCCACAGATACGTAGGCAATCCGGCAACGGGCCCGGTCTACATGGTTCCCAGATTTATTCAATGGAAAGATTGGGGCCAGTGCTAGATAGGCATGTCACAGTGCTGATTGTATTTGGGCTTCCTTAGTAGTTATAAGGCTTGTCTTTTCGAGTCCGCCTCTCTCAAGAAGATTCACTCTGAGTTCGGTCATCATAAAGCACATCTCTCTGATAGTCTCTTAGACACAGCTTAGTTAGATGGTTTTCGATTAAAATTGAGAGTCTGCCTCCCTAGAGATTGTCCAGTATGTCTGACCTGAGTGGTCTCTACCTTGCACAAGTTTAATGGTTGCTATCCCTAAAAACAAACAAAAAGGAAAGAAAAACAAAAAAAAGAGTCCGCTAGGTTGAAAACCTGAAAGAGGTGCAAAATAATGAAAATGGGGATAACAACCAACAATGACGAATCCATACACCAGACCACATCCTTCTACAAATTAAAGGTTACTCACCCAAGATAGACCACTCGGTTGGGCATGACATCATCAACCAATGGGTTATATAAGCTTTTGGGAACGTCGCCTCCATCCATTTTTCAAAGGGATATCCACTCATCCGTCCACCTTGCCTTGATTAGACAGATTTCTATCCAGCAAAACCTTTTGACAAAGCTCACCCCTAGGGTCGTAATTAGAATTTGAATTGAATGAGTACATGGTCATTGGGGATTCTTCTCTTTGAGGTTATTAAGTTTTTGATGGAATAACTCGTTTTTTCTCAAATCGTTTAACTCCCACCTTAGCTTGAATGTTTTTCAGTGCTCATGCATCATACTGGGGGCGCTTGTATTCAAACTCACTATAGCATTGAAGTAGAGAGCACTCGCATCTAGGGGCACATGCCTCCAAACGCACCATGTAGAAGTAGGAAGCGCTTGCATTTGAGGAAGAGAAGAGGGGAGAGAAGAAGAGAAAACATGTCATAAGCACTTGCATCCAAAAACAAACATGTAGAAGCTAGGGGCACCCTTATGCATTGCAAACACATTATAGACATGCTCATGCATAACTTACATGTACAACATGGATTCCTTCACAAGGAAGATTTGACTAAAGGTAAATGATCAAAGAAAGTGACAACGTCATAAATTCATCACTTAATATAGACTTACATTTCTTGGGTTTGAAGACTGGAGAGGCATGACATGTCCAAATCTTTAGATAACTTTGTCTATAGAATAATGGGCATGCCATGCACTTACCCGAGGTGTAGAAATTATGATCACCTATAGACTCTAGGGGCACTGCGGCTTCCAGCTTTTGATGTTAATGACTGATGTGGAGCATTCCTGAGAAGATGTAAGGCCTAGTTTTTTTATAAAATTAATGTCAGCTCGGGCATTCAAGGAGATGTAAGCCCCAACTTTTGTTGATGAGTTCGGGCATTCTCAATAAAACGAGTTATAAGGCTCAACCTTTTTTGTGAAATGATGCTAGGGGCATGCTACCTCATGGTTTGAATTGTGTGATTTTCGAGGCATGCTACCCCATTAGAGTTAATATGTGATCCTAAGGGCATAGCTGCCATGTTTCTTGGAATAAATGCGCAAAGGGCATAGCTACCCTAATTTTTCGAACTTGAATAAGGGGCATAGATGCCCTAATTTTGAAAAGATGAACCAAAGGCATAGCTGCCTGGATTTTTGAACATGAGGTGCATAGCTACCCTAATTTTTTGATGTTGAGAAAGGGCATAGCTGCCCCCATTTTCGAAATTGATTACACCATGAGCATAGCTGCCCGGTTTTCTTGATTTAAGTTTTTCAGGGGTATAGCTACCCGAGTTTTTGAGACATATCAGGGGCATAGCTGCCTGGATCTTTCGAGTCGACTTTAAATCAAGGGCATAGCTGTCCAAGATTACGAAATGCAAGGGCACAGCTGCCCATGTTTATGATTGCATGGTGGGCATAGCTGCCCAGATTTTTGATTTAAATACGTCAGGGGCATAGCTGTTCGAGTTTGAACACATGAAGGGCATAGCTGCCCCAGTTTTTTTCATTTGATTACATGGAGGGCATAGCTGCCAGATTTTTTTTTAAAAGAAAAAAAATTGAATGCTTCAGGGGCATAGTTGCTCGAGTTTTTTGAATTTGATGGCATTAAGGGCATAGCTGCCCTAATTTTTGAAATTGATTCCCTCCTAGGGGCATAGTTGCCCTATTTTTTGAAGTTGAATTAATCAAGGGCATAAATGCCCATATTTTCAAAGTTGATTACACCATGGGCATAACTGCCTAAACTATTGGGAGGGGCATAGCTGCCCGGACTTTTTGAAATAGAGCTTGTGAAGGGCACAACTGCCTAATTTTTTTTTAAGTCGATTTCAAAAGGGCATAGCTGTCCAAATTTTTGAATTTGATTACATGAAGGGCATAGCTGCCTGCATTTTTTACTTTGATCACAAAGGGCATAGCTGTCTGAAATCTTGAAGTTGATTGCATCATGGGCATAGCTGCCTGAATTCTTCAAGATGATTTCAAACCAAGGGCATAGGTGCCAGAATTTAAGAAGCTAATTGTGTCAGGGGCATAATTGCCAAAATTTTTGAGGTTTGAATACATCGAGGGCATAGCTGCCTGAGTTTCCAAAAATAGTTACACCAAGGGCATAGCTGCCCAGATTTTTTTAAGTTTATTTCAAACTAAGGACATAGCTGTCCAAGTTTTCAAAATTGGTCACGGCAAGGGCATAGCTGCCCATATGTTTTGAATTGATTGTAAGGGGCATAGCAGCCCAACTTTTTTTCCAATCGGTTACGCATTAGGGCATAGCCGCCCCAGATTTTTGCTCAAAATTCTGGACACATCACAATAACCACTTACATCAATCATTCAAATTCAGTTGTTCTTTTCTTACATTGTTTCATCCTTAGTCTCCAAGGACTCATCAACGAGGGCATCTATGAACACCCAAATTTGACCCACGAATTCTCGACTAAAATTGGATTTCGAACATGTTGGAACTTAGGATTAATGAGATAATTTGATCTTAAGATAAGGTATAGTAGGAGTTTAATTTAGTAGAAATAGTGTATTTTAGTAATTTAAACCTGTATGTATTTGAACTCTAGGATTAATGAGATGATTTAATCATAGGATAAAATATAGACTAAGGTTTATTAAACTAAAATACGTTTGCTTTGCCCTTTTATCTATCTTTAATCCAATTTTAATGAGATGATTTATCTTTGGATTGAGGATGGGTTTAAGGGCCCAAGTTAATGAATTCTCCAGAGTTTAATTAGCCCATCATTACACTTTTTGCAGGATAATTTTAGCTCTGATTTTCGTGGAAAATCATAGTTAAATCATCATTTAATTAGATTTTGTGTTTTTGGTATGATTTCGGCTTAAATGGGTGTCAATGTGTAATCTATTAATTATGGAATGATTTTGAGGAGTGATAATCAAGTAATGGAGTGATTTTGGGTTGATTGGGGGGTTGATCACGCGGTAGGATCAAATTGGAGCTGAATTAGGGGGATTGGGGTTCGGAAAAGGAAAGAACGGGTGACACACGGGGCGACCAACAGTCCCCTCGCGACGACCGCCGGGTGCCGACGGGCATCCACACATGACCGCCGGCACTGGCGGTCATACAGCAGGTGACCGCCGACAATGGCGGTCATCACTTCCCAGATTCGCCCAAATCTCCAATTTTGTTTCTAATTATGAGCCTACGCGGTTTTTGACCAGATTTTCGGGCATAATCTTCACCATTAAGCAGGTCCACGCTCTTAGGCTTCCCAGAACACTATAAATAGGACCTCGCACACACATTTCAAAGGACAAACATTATTATTCACATACACACTCATAAGCTTTCTTGCTTGGGGAAACTATACCTCTCCAAGCTTAGAAATATATTCTTAGGGAGAAAATCTGCAGAATTTTCGTGGGGAGCATCAGCCATAGTCCAGCGAGAAAGAATCAAGAAGGTGATCAACCATTGAGCTAAGAAGTGGCAAGAAGGTAGGTGGAGAACACAACCCAACACAAGGAGCTATAGGAGGACTGCATGAGGTAACACTAGACCTTTTTGGTTGATTTTTGTTGGCTGTTTGAGGATTCTTTTGATGATGTAAGTGGCGACATAATGCCATGTTTAGAATTACATGGCTTTGACCCCTGTCACTCGGGTACGTAGGTAGTCTCGATTTTACAACGGGATGCAAGCCAAATCTTCTTCTCCTTTCCTTTTCTTTTATCTTCCACACTTGCACACTTGCACAAGGCACGCATTTACTCTTCAATTGCACTGGGTTTCGACCGAACACGGATGGGTTCCTAACACCTTCGCATCAGTGACGAACCCCAATCCCATGTCTTTGGTTCGCCATGACCATGTTGCCTAAAGAAGTCAAACAAAGGTTTTTCTCAAATTTTGTCCTTTCATAAAATTTGGGTGGTGACTCCATTGACATGAGATTGACCCGAGGAAGAAGGTGAAATGGAATAGGTGAATAGGCCCAAGTAATTTTGGGTCGAGTATTCACACCTACAAGTCGACCTTGACTCCTCTGAAAGTACAAGAGAAATCCCATAATCCGTCTCTCTTGATTTTTTCTTGGACGGGTTTATTCTTCTTCACATGTGTAAGGATGAGGGGGCGAGTATTGGTCCCGGCATGGCTCCGTTGCCGTTCCTTGGGGTCCTGTGTACATATAACAAAAGAAGTCAATGTTCACGCCAACTCGGGCTCGGCAAAATCCAACTAAGAGCACATACATCAAAATATGCACCATGGGGATGGTATTACATACTTACTTCATGTTTTTCAGCATCAAAACACAGTTTTATTTAAGGGTAAAAACACAAGAAAGTCACAAAACCCGCCCCGACAAAGTTCAAAATTGGGACAAGCCCATCAATACCCAATCATCCAGCATCAATTATATGCTTTCATATCAACAAAACAATACCCAAATGATCCAAAATCTTCAAATTTTGCCAAGAACCCTAAACCCCCAATATGGCAAAACTTCAATTTGTGATTTCTTGTGTTTAAACCATGAAATGAGCATATGGGAAAGCATCATAGACATCTTAGGGGCATTTCTAAACAATCAAACACAACATACATCACACAAATTCGAATTCAAGGGGCAAATGAGCATAAACTCAAATTTTAATGAGGATTCAATGAGTTTTTGGTGTTGGGATCACTTACTTGGACTTCGTAGAGTTGAGTAGAGACGTGTCTACTTGGGGATTTCAACAACAAACTCGTATTTTCCTCCGGATTGGTTTTTGGATGGTATTTCTTGATGGATTCCTCCCGCGATTTAGGAAGAATGGAGGAAGATTATGCCATAGAGGAGGGGTAAGAGAGCTTGGGAGATGTTTAAAGGTGTTTGGAGAGGAAAAAATTGAGAGGGTTTGGTGTTTGAAGTGTGTTTGAATGAAATGAAAGAAGAAAGAGGGAGTGAGAGGGGTTTTAAAGCCCGTAGCAGGCCGGCGGTCATGACGGGAAGGCGGCCTAACCCAGGCGGTGGCGGGCCTCCCCACATGACCGCCACCTCCCCTTTGTGTCCTTCCTCAATTTTCTGCGAGCCCCGCCCCCCGGAACGGCTTTTTCTACGAGATAAAACCCTTGTATGCATATTTTTGGTTCTCGAATAATAAAAGAAGTTGCTGGAATCAAGTGATCACCCATAGTTTTTTTTGCTAACCGAGGATTAGGGGCACCATACCCCACTTTGATTAATTTCTAGGGGCATGATACCCCACCTTAATTAGTGAATTTTTAGGGGCACAATGAGCCCATTTACTCAAATTTTATTGAAAACAAACCCGTTTGATTGAGGACTCAGACACCCGGGGTGTTTGTGAACTAGGGGCATGCTAAAATCCGTCTTCAAAATAAACAAAAAAAAAACTACAACAAGATGATGCTGGGGGCATCATGCCCCATCTTTCAGAAAATCCAAACCAGGGGCTTGATGTGCCCACATTTGGGCAAGGGGCACGACACACACCCATTCCTTTCAAACACACTAGGGAAACCAGAAACATGAGAGACATGAGCCATAGACTAGTCCAACCGCGAGACAACATTCAAACCTAGTTAGACAACCTAGGGGCATGTGATCCAAACCACCCAACTGCAAGAACGGCATCTTAACCAGACCAGCTAGATGGTGAGAGAACATGAGATTCCCGCAGATGAAACAACCGAGCTGTGAGTGAAAAGCTGAGGACCTGATCCTTGCAAGCCATAAGTCAAAACCCAATTTTTGCAGACCCAAAGCCGGGACCCAGTTCCCGCAAACCTTGAGAGAAGCAAACCATAAGCCAAGGACCCAGTTCTCACAAGCCAAAGCGGAGGACCCGGTCCCTGTAAATCACAAGCTGAGGACCCGGTTCTCGCAAACAATGGGATGAGAAGATTCTCGAAATCCAAAACTTTGGATGAGATCATTCCCATAAAGCCGAGGACCCAGTTCTCGCAAGCTCTGGGATGAGATGATTCCCAAAATCCACAATATGGGATGAGACAATTCCTACAAAGCCGAGGACCCGGTTTTCGCAAACCCTGGGACGAGATGATTCCCGATGATCACAAAACTGGGATGAGATGATTCCCACAAAGCCAAGGACCCAGTTCTCGCAAACCGCGGGATGAGATGATTCCCGACAATCACAACCATGGGATGAGATGATTCCCACAAAGACGAGGACCTACTTATCGCAAACCCCGGGATGAGATGATTTCCGAAATCCACAACCTGGGATGAGATGATTCTTACAAAGCCGAGGACCCAATTCTCGCAAACCCCAGGATGAAATGATTCTCGACGATCACAAACCTGGGATGAGATGATTCCTATAAGCTGAAGACCCGATCTTTGCAAACCAAAGCCGAAGACCAGGTCTTCGTAAACCAAAGCCGAGGACCCGGTCTTCGTAAACCAAAGCCGAGGACCCGGTTCTCGCAACAATGGGATAAGATGATTCCCGACAATCAACAAGCTTCAGGATGAGATGATTCCTGAAGTGGAGCACGGGGTGCTCCAACCATTGACACACACCTCTTACATCAAACCATTCAAATTTGGTTGTTCCTTTCTTACTTTGTTTCTGTTAGTGTAATATGCCCAAAAGCCAATCATGGATGATTATTTGTAGTCATGTATACACATTAAGGTTATTCCAATAAGTATCATTTATGAGATAAACGCTTGCACATACTTATAACTTTAGAATATTTCATATTCTTAAATGTCCCTAGTCGATTATTATTACGGATGGGTTGTAATAATAAATTAAGACTAGCGTATGTTGAGAATAGCATATGTGATATGAATTCTACATACGGGTACAAGTTGGAGAACTTGTGGACTGGACCGACCCACATAAGAACCCTACATGGAACGTTATATGTATGTCATTATTGGTTCTTATAGATGTATTGTCCTCCGACCTGAGATCGTCAAGGTATCCAACATATGAATCATGTGCTTTGATATTATTCCTAGTCACCCGTAACTGGGTGGACATAAGGGTAATCATTGGGTATATGATGATTATGTAGTGGGTTTTCATTGATCAAGAGGGGATTCGTCCGACCCATATAACGGGTATATTATCGGATGGTTTCTTGATAGAGTTGAACTGTTAAATGCATGGCCATGCTCGGATTGGGTGATATGGTGATATCACGGGTTTCCGTTTTATACAGTTAACTCGGGGATCAAGAAACACAGATTAAACATATACGAGATTGACATATTCCAAGTCTCGTGTTTGATCTAGATAATGGGACGAAGGGACGATGACATGTTCCGAGGCATAGAGAATCAGTACTGATCTTGTCGTTTGGGAAGCAATGATGTGTTGCTAGACGCCGCTCTTTGCTTATAATTGTAAAATGAGAATTTTACAATTATTGCCGGACGTTACAAGTGCCTACAGGGTCACACACATAGAACCGTTGATTCGAGCAGATAGTTGAACCGTGGTTGGACCATGGTTGGACCGAGTATGGTTGAACTGTGGTTGGACCATGGTTGAACCAAGGTCGTTTTGGGATCAATAATTACATGAATTATTGTTTTAGACAGGTATGTGTGGAATGTGTTATGATCTGATTATTTTTAGTGGGAGACAATGTGATAAGGGTTATCACATTGGTCCACCATGTTTGCCATTTAGTCTTAAACAATTGCATTATGCTTTTGGTAGGCTTAGTGGCTTTTTAGATCAGATCATTGCATATCTCTTTCAGTTTTTCAGAACAAAAACGTGACTCACACAATCCTCTCAACCTCTCTTCTTCTTTGTGAAAGAAGGAAGAGCAAAACACCATAAAACTCAAGCTCCCGGTTTACTCTTGCTAGCACATCAGTCCGGGGGAGCTCGAGGCTTGATTCGTGTGACGATTCCAAGCTGGTCACGGTTCGTGTGGATACCGTAGAGGGGCGAGGCTTTTGTCTGGCTCTAACTGATTCGATTCTACAGTTGGGTGAAAGACCTCAACCGAACAAGGTACGTAAAATTGTTATACGGTTTATGCATGCTTCACTTGGTTCTTGGTTAAGTTTCCTTGCTTCCGCTGCTTGTTGTGCTTGGTATATGAATGTCATATTACTTAGGGAAACTTACAGTGGTAGCGGAGCCTCTTGTGAAGCTCTAAACCGGATTTATGTGCATATGTTGATATGTTCATGCATATATATATGATATGTTATATGTGATGTAGCATGATCATTATATGTTGTTTTCAATTATGTATATGTGATGTACATGTTGATGTTGGTGTTTTTCAAAAGAGTTTTGACAAAGAGAACTTGATTGGTATGTGATATCAATCAAGGTGTTCTTGGCAGTAAGTTGAAAGAGTTCGACTAGGAAAAACCGAGTGTCGGTTTGTGTATTGAACGATTGTCGTTCAAGTAAAGTTAGGCCATAATCGATGTTGGTGAGACCAACATCGATGTTGGCATGAAGTTTAGCCTTGGCAGAACCTTCATAACATCGATGTTGTGTGACAAACATCGATGTTCTGATGAAGTTTAGCCTCGGCCGAATCATCACAACATCGATGTTGTGTGACCAACATCGATGTTCTCATGCAAAATTCTCAAAACATTGATGTTTAAGAGTTAAACATCGATGTTATTTGATCTCGGCCAAATTGGTTTGAGTTCTAGAGCTCCAACAACATCGATGTGTGAGTGTCAACATCGAGGTTCTTGAGTTCCAGAACCCAAACATCGAATGTTTAAATGTTAAACATCGATGTTATAATGCTACTGCCAAGATATTGAACTTTCAAGTACTCAAAACATCGATGTTTAAGTGTTCAACATCGATGTTCTATGCATTCGGCAACCTCCAACATCGATGTTTGAGTGTCAACATCGATGTTTTGCAGATTCGCAAACTCCAGACATCGATGTTGAAGGGTTCAACATCTATGTTGTGGAACCCAGTAACTTCAACTGCGAATTCGGGGCAAAAGGAGGCCGAATTGGTGTCTGGCCTGAACAGCCAAGTTGTAGCCCTACTTCTTAGCTTTCCAGGGACACCAAGTTTGCACAAATCCGAGCTCTACAACTCTGGATATGGCCGAAATACTGAGTATTGCCAAAATCTTGAACTTTCAGAATCTCAACAACATCGATGTTTGAAAGTTCAACATCGATGTTATGGAGCTACTGCCAAAATTGTTTGGAGCTAAATTTCTCACAACATCGATGTTGTAATGTCCAACATCGATGTTATTGAGCTACTGCCAAGTAGTTGGAGAGAATCAGATTCTCAAAACATTGATGCTTAAGTTAGACATCGATATTCACATGTATTTGGTTTCCAAACTTACATGACATCAATGTATGATTTATCAAGAACAAGCATTTAATGTGCTGGAATTATACGTTGATAAAAAATATTAAGTTCTTAGTTGCCTTCCATGATAAGCACTCATCAAGCTTAAGATCAACAATTGGTAGTTCTCTGCCAAAGCAAGGTGCCATTGTTTATCCTAAGAAGGTGCGAGTGGATAATTGTAATATCTCGATTGCTTATTGTGGGTGTGGACTTAACTAGGTTATCTTAATAGGATTAAGGACCTAGGGGCAAGGGTTGAGAAATGTCTATAAGATAGACTTGGACAAG
>JAKUCV010003967.1:0-18085 GCA_028386065.3 Turnera subulata | reverse complement strand
TTTTAAAATTAGTCATAACATCGATGATCCCCTTTGTAACATCGATGTTTTTTCAAGTCATTCTTAAAATCGTTTTTACCGAACCAAAATAACATCGATGTTGTTTCCTAAACATCGATGTTCTCATGACCGTTGCATTTGAAAATATTTTTACATGAGCAAAACATCGATGTTGGCTTTAGAACATCGATGTTCTTCAAATTTGTTCTTTAAACTCATTTTTCACAGAAGCAAAATAACATCGATGTTGTCGAGTGAACATCGATGTTCTTCAATGATCAACCTTTAACTCTTGTTCCAGAAACAAAATAACATCGATGTTGTAAATTAAACATCGATGTTCTTCAATGGTCAGTTTTAATCTATTTTTCACAGAAGCAAAATAACATCGATGTTCTTGAAGCAACATCGATGTTCTATGATGATCAGCTTTAAAAGAATTTCGTCGAACCAAAATAACATCGATGTTGGAATGGTAAACATCAATGTTTTAGTTACCGTTAGTCCAATAATTCAAATTTACTGGACAAAACATCGATGTTGAGCCTTTAAACATCGATGTTGTGACCGTTATTTCTGACAACTTTTCATTACCCACTATGTCTTGTTTAAAGATGTTTTCTTGAGTGGATCCTAAACGGCTATACATGTTTTTAGAGCTATAAATTATTGATTTACAACTCTGATTACTGTTGAATTAACTCTCTACATTCAATTTTCATTTCATACATTCAAATCAATTTTTATTGAGCCAATATCCTGTTGAGGATTTGAGAGTTGCCTTTTTTAGCTTGAATTCTGTAACTCATATCTACTCTTGTGAGAGCCTTTTGTTTGAGTGATTGTATTGTTATATACCCTAAGGGAGGTTAGTTCCCTGATAGCAGCTCATAGGAAGAGTGAGTTTTCTTTCCTTGAGAGAAGTCTTGAAGTGTGGTATCTTCAAGCAAGAGATTAGAGTTTCTTGTGACTAGAACTCTAGGTTGTAACGGTTTGTTAAGCACCCGTAAGCTTAACGTAGATAATGGAATCTTCAATAGAGTCCCCTGAAGGACTGGATTAGCCACACAAGTAGTGTGTGTGTGAACCAGGATAAATTGCTTGTGTCCTTCAATTGTTTTAATTCCGCATTTATTTCCTGCTTATTTCGTATTAGTCCGATAAACGCTATTCACCCCCCCTAGCGTAGGGCTATTGTTCTAGCAACCTCTCGCATCACCCTCCCACCTCCAACAGACTTTGTTATCCGAATTTAATACCACATCCTCCAGCCTATTAATGAGAATTGTAATCTCCTTCGTTTCCCAATTAAATAGGTTTCTTCTCCAATTAAACTCCCATTCGTTGTGGCCATTAACTACCCTTAGCTTCTCAGCCACTGATGCAAACTTATTATTGGATATATTGAATAGCCGAGGATGTAGATCACACAGCACTCCATCCAAGAACCATCAATCAGTCCAGAACTTGCAGCAAATTCCATCATTGACTTTCAGTAGAACTCTTTCACACAACCTCACGCCCCCTCCATGATTATCCTCTCCAGATTTTATTGTGTTCCACCATATCAAAGGCACAGCTGCCTCATTAAAAACCGGCCATGAGTTATCAGACCTTCTCCTAAAACAATTCGTCACTATCCTCGACCAGATCGGAGCATCTGTTGACTGGAGTTCCATATTAATGTACCTCAACATTCATTTGAACATTGTTACGATCGGTTCGTAACAAGAACAAGAAAATCAAGAAAAGGGAAAAGAACAAGAAAGGAAGAAAAGGGAAATCTCAAGCCAAAAGGCAAGAGCCGAAAACAATAATATTTCCAATTGATCAATGATGCCTTACAATCTGTTGAGGTAGTAGTACTTATACTCACGTACTAACCGAAAGACAAGTCGTCTACTTACAAGAAATGATACAAGTGCAACAGCATCGTATCAATACTCCCTCCCTGAAAAAACGATCATAACTCCAAAAAGAAACAAATCATCATCTAAGACACAAACACAGAATTGACAGTACAATATACCCCCTAAAAGTAACCCAAACACAACAACACTAACATACTTGAACTCAAATACTCAAACACTCTCCATGTTTGCTCCATGTAACCATTCAAGTTTTGCTGCAATCACATTCACTCCATAAATTCCTCCTGGATCAAAAAATATAGTTCTGCTGTTCTTTACAAACTATTCCATTGCCAAACTTGCCTTTCTTCTCTGTGGAAATTCATTATCCTCTCCTCAAATTGTTTCAAGTCAGCTTCTGCATTAAATCCAAAAGATGCAGAGGTGCAATGTGCTTCTAAACATTCTCAGTTTGTGAACTCAGTGGTTTGATCTTCAAGAACTAGTTCAACTCGATGTTCCAAAATCATGACAAGCGTATCTTCTCCCTCTTTTTGCATAGCTATCCTCTGCTTCTCAATACATTTCATGTCAGCCTCCATATCAAAGAATCTTCTCCAATAGACTGCAAAATCAACTTCTTGAATACAACCTGAATGGGCAACCGAGCAAGGACCGCCCGGATCAAAAACCAAGCAATTCAAGCTTTCTTCAAGCCCCTGCAGTGAAACATTCTCAAGTAATAACCCTACTCCATCAAGCAAGATATGTAATAATTGATCACCATCTACTTCCTCCAAATCAGATGCCACTACTTTCACCACTCCTTCAGTTGAATCACCAATAGTAGCAACATTCAAAGTTTCACTAGCACCAAATTGCTCACAAAAAGCCTCACCAAATTCTTTCCAAGGAACAACTCCCTTATCTACCAAAAATCCAGTGAACCATACAATTGCCTTGCCACCTAAATAGATGCCAGCTAACTCCACATGTTTATACTCAGGAACATGGCAAACATCAAAATACTTCTCACAATGCCTAATCCATTCCCTAAGGTTAATGCCATCAAACATAGGCAAATTGATCTTCGGTAACTGAGGCATCAAATCATCCACAACAAGTTTAACATCAGAGGTATAAACCAAAGAATTCACAGGAGTAGCAATCAAGCTCGCAGCACCAATAGAAGGAGGCTTTAGCGGAGGCAAAATACCTGGTATAATGAAACTAATACCCAAATTATGCACATGAACTTGATCGTCTACAGGAGCATCAACCTTCATCAAAACTGAGTCTGCCTTCGTTGAATGTTGATATGTCAAAATAGTAGGAGCATACATCATCCGTTGCCGTTTGCATCTTCTTCTCGGATAAGAAGATTGGGAAAGATCAAAGTCTTGCCTAGTAGACCAGCTCGCCGGCATATAACCGGAACCCGGAATAGAAGTAGCAGGAAATGGACCACTACAAACACCCAAAGAAGCTGGAGAAGAAATCCCAGAAACAGGAATACCTGATGTGATCGGAGCTCCAGAGCCCGGAAAGACTGAGGGATGGGTGGACAGGAGGGTGGCCTCTGTGAATACCGGTTGTACAGAAGCCCTAGATGAGACTTGGTACTACCCAAATTGAAGAGAAGAACATGGCCCAAAAGAAGATGGAGCCCAAAAGAGAAAGCTGGACGAGGAGGAAGGTCAGAAATTGGGGGTAATGACCTCGGCAGAACAACCGGAGAAGAGCCCGGAACTGTCACAGCAAGAGAAGGAGACCCACTCGAAACCGATTCACCAGCGAATGCAGAGCCAAGTGGAACCCTATGTGCTAGTGATGAGGCATGAGGAAGAAGAAGATGCTCGAGCTTTGATTGCAGAGAAGAAAACTAGTCCTAAAAGGTCTTCTCCAATGAGGAAGAGAGGGCCTGCAATTGATTCTGAACATTAGCCTCACAGGAAGCGATCTGCATCTGCAATTCCCCACGGACGGTGCCAATTGTTACGATCGATTCGTAACAAGAACAAGAAAATCAAGAAAAGGGAAAAGAACAAGAAAGGAAGAAAAGGGAAATCTCAAGCCAAAAGGCAAGAGCCGAAAACAATAATATTTCCAATTGATCAATGATGCCTTACAATCTGTTGAGGTAGTAGTACTTATACTCACGTACTAACCGAAAGACATGTCGTCTACTTACAAGAAATGATACGAGTGCAACGGCGTCGTATCAAACAGTAAGCATTTATTCTTAATCAACGAATTCTGAATCCCCACACCCCCACATGATTTTGGTTTAGCAATTTTCTTCCAAGCCACCATACACATCCTTCTTTTCTCTTCAAAACCTCCCCACAGAAAATTCCTCTGGATCTTTACGACTTTCTTTGCAACCCCACGAGGAATCTTGTATAAAGATAAATAATAAATGGGTAGATTGCTCAATACAGCTCTAATCAAAATAACCCTACCACCCAAAGATAGAAACTTTCCTCTCCACTTAGCTAGTCTACTTTTAATCCTCGACATCATTAAATCCCACACTTTAATCGTCCTCATATTCATGCCAATCTGATGACAAAGATAAGAGATAGGTAAGGATTCAGTCTTACTTGTCAGCCTCTCAGCATTAAGATTCTTCCTTTGCTCCGACATGTTTAATCCCACCAAACTACTTTTCTAAAAATTTATGCTAAGTCCCGATATGTTTTCAGAACACCTCAGCACCCTTTTCAGAATCAAAAAAGAAGGCATGTCATCCGAGCAAAAAAATAGTGTGTCATTCGACGATTTGGAGAAGAGATACCTGTACACTGTGAACCCGAAATTCTTGTATAAGCCCCTTCCGGATAGCCTGGTCAACCAGACATTTGAGCCCCTTAGCCACAATGTTGAACAAAAAATGGAGAGAGTGGATCTCTTTGTTTAAGCCCTCCAAACTCACCGCATCTGTTTTTTTTGGGGATCAAGCAAATAAATCCTCTGTTGACTAAAGAAAAAAGAAGAAGATTTTCAAGGGAAGACATACAAAATGTTGGTATCCCAAACATCGATGTTCTTATGACCGTTGCATTTAAAATTGTTTTAACAAAAGCAAGCATCGATGTTCCACTGGAAGACATCAATGTTCCCTCAATTACTGCTTTCAAACCATTTTGGCAGAACCACAGAACATCGATGTTCAAATAGCAAACATCGATGTTCTAATGAAGATTAGTTTTAAACAGTTTTGGCAGTGCTCCAAAACATTGATGTTCCCTTGGTAAACATCGATGTTTTAGTGACCGTTGGACTTAATAATTCAAATTTGCTGGAAAAATATCGATGTTCCCCTAGTAAACATCGATTTTCTTATGACCGTTAGTCCAATAATTCATATTTACTTGGCAAACATCGATGTTCAGAGTAAAAACATCGATGTTGTGCCGCTTTGAGCAGAAACCTTTTTCAACTCCCTATGTTGTTTTGTCTAAAGGTGTTTTAGATTGATTCCACAACGGTCATACATGTTTTGAGACATATAAATAGAGTTATTGCACCTCTGTTGAACAATCAATCAACTCTCCACTTTTTAAGCATTCATTGTCATACATACATTCCAACTTTTATGAGCCAATATCCTTGAGGATTGAGAGTTGCCTTTTATAGTGCTTACTTGTAGCTCACATCCACTCTTTGAGAGAGCCATTGTTTGAGTGATTTAAGTGAAGTCATACACCTTAAGGGAGGATTGTTCCCTTGTATCAAATTCAAAGGAAGAGTGTCTTTCTTTCTGTGAGAAAAGTCTTGAGGTGAGGTATCTTCAAGCAAGTGATTAGCAGTTCGTGTGACTCGAACTCTAAGATTGTAAACGGTTTGTTAAGCACCCAGAAGCTTAACTTAGATAGTGAAATCTTTGAGAGAGTCTCTCGGAGGACTGGATTAGCCAAACAAGTTGTGTGTATGAACCAGTATGAAATTTGGTGTGTCCCTCATTCTTTCAATTCTGCATTTATTTTCTGCAAGTTTTTGATTTCGTCCGAAAAATTCTATTCACCCCCCTCTGGCATAGGACACTTATTCTAACAAGTTGCATGTCTAGAAGCTATTCATTTATTGCTTGCATTTGCATCATCAACGAATTTTAAATTGTACCAAATGGATGTTAAAAGTACATTCCTAAACGGTTTCATTCAAGAAGAAGTGTATGTTGATCAACCCTAGGCTTTGAAGATCATGCATTTCCTGATCTTGTCTTCAAACTTATGAAAGCGCCCTACGGTCATAAGAAAGCTCCCCGAGCTTGGTATGAACGATTGAGCAAATTTCTTTTAGACAATGGGTTCAAAAGGGGCAAGGTTGATACTACACTCTTCATTAAAAGTAAAAACAATGGCAACCTATTAATACAAATTTATGTAGAAGACATTATTTTCGGTGCTACTAACATATCTTTGTGCAAGGAATTCTCTGCTATGATGACCAGTGAATTTGAGATGTCCATGATGGGAGAATTGATCTTCTTTTTGGGCTTACAAGTCAAACAAATGAAGGAAGGAACATTCATCTCACAATCAAAGTATTGCAAGGAATTGCTCAAGCGCTTTGAAATGGATGGATCATAGGAAATGGCCATACCAATGAGCACCTCTGAACATCTAGACAAGGATGAGAAAGGTAAGGAAGTAGAAGTAAAAAGGTATCGAGGTATGATCGGATCCCTTCTTTACTTAACGACAAGTAGGCCAGACAATATGTTTAGTGTTTGTTTATGTGCAAGGTATCAATCATGCCCTAAAGAGTCTCATCTTAAGGCAATAAAAAGAATTATGAAATACCTTGTAGGCATAATTAATGTTGGACTTTGGTATCCTAGTGGGTCTACACTTCAACTCATAGGTTACTCCGATTCGGACTTTGCAGGATGCAAACTAGAACGTAAGAGTATTAGTGGGACTTGTCAGTTGCTTGGCAGCTCCTTAGTCTCTTGGTTTAGTAAGAAACAAGTTAGTGTAGCCCTATCTACCGCCAAAGCGGAATACATTGCTGCTAGTAGCTGTTGTGCTCAAATCATTTGGATGAAGCAACAACTAGAGGATTATGGTCTTAATGTCAATCACATTCCTCTTAGGTGTGATAATACTAGTGCCATAAGTCTAACTAAGAATCCAATTCTACACTCAAGGACTAAACATATTGATATTAGACATCATGTTCTCAAGGGAGGTGTAGCTACTGAATTTGTTGACACAAAATTTCAACTAGCCGATATCTTCACGAAACCCTTAGAGAAAGAGTCATTCTTCCAAATTCGAAATGAACTAGAAATAATTGACTCCACAATGATCTAATTTTTGCATTTTTGTATCGTTTTATTGTATTGATTCTTTACTGACTTGAGCATCGCAGTGTTTTCTAAGTTTGTTTTGCAGGTACCCCTCACTTAGGCCAAAAGATAGGGGGAACAGGACTGCGGAGACAACAAACATCAATGTTGTTATATAAAACATCGATGTTGAGCTTGCACCAAAATTGGACAGGATGCTCAAAACGTCGATGTTTTGAAACAAACATCGATGTTCGGTGGATTTCAGTTCACATCAAATTCAACTAGGAGGCTGAAAACATCGATGTTGAGAGCCAAACATTGATGTTCTATCAAAAGCAATCAAAACATTGACAAGGTGAATAAACATCGATGTTCAGAATCAAAACATCGATGTTCAGTAAGTATTCCACTTTCCAGTATTTGTAAACATCGATGTTCACATAAGGCAACATCGATGTTCTGCCGTTGGAGTTTAAAAATTTTTTCACCCGGAGGCTTAAAACATCAATGTTGCACTTGTGAACATCGATGTTTAGCCGTTATTTTTCAAAAAATATAGCCGTTGGAGCCTGTTTTTAGCACTCCAACAGCTCTATTTTGGCTCCCCTATATAACTAAATGCCTCATGCTCTCATTTACACACTATATACTCCTCATTCATACTACTCTTGCTCTCCAATTCTATTCTCCTACTCATTTTCTTCAAGCATGGCAGGTGACAAGAAATCTTCCAAGGGCAAATCTCCCGTGAAGGAGAAACAATCAAAGAAATGAGGAGGTTCTTCAAGCTCTGCTCATCCTTTTGCTGTGGAAGAAACTTCGGCTTAGTTTTCCTCCAAAACCGAACTGAATAAATTCCGAAGCCTCTTCTCCAAATGCTCAATTGCATCTTCTCGGTATCTTTCAGTAGATTACCTAAAAGAGAAAAAGTACACACGGATTGAAGGGCATCTTCGCGCATCCGGCTTGTTGGAGTTTGTGGCCAACAGGTACTTTCAATACAGTAGAGACTTCATCCGAGCCTTCTACTCCGCTCTCCGCCGAGATGGTGATGTCTTGTCTGCTCATGTGAATGGAGTATCCATCACAATGACTCTGGAGGAATTTGGGAATGTTGTTGAGTTGCCATTTGAGGGTGAGGATATTGCATCCTATGGAGGCGACCATTGGCTCACAACCTATGAAGCCCCTCTTCTGAATGAGCTTGGCTTCACGGATGTTCTCTGCCGCAATTCAGGGAGGCCAACAATCCATTCCATCAACCCGTATTACCGAGTTATGTTCTACCTTCTCACCCGGGTGATTAAGCCAAGAGCCAGAAATCACCCTGTCATGTCGGTCGAAGATGTGAAGGTGCTTCACGCCATCATCCACCATGCACCAATCAATTGGGCACGATTTGTGCTTATGCACATGTCGAAATATGCATCCGCATACATCAAGCATCCACTGCCATATCCTTTTTTGGTGTTGGATATTTTGTCAAATGCAGATGTTGATGTCCGGAAAGGCAGACAGGTTCCCCACTCCAAAATTTGGGCGATAAGTGACGCCACATTTCGAACCAAAAAATCCGAGAAAGAACCAAGCCAGCCCGAGCAGAAAGTTCCCGTGCAGCCACTTCTCGCCACCGAACCTCAGCAGTCACAGTCGATTGCATTGCCGACTCCATCCACAACCTACAACTAAGCATCACCGGAATGGGCCGAGCAATCGAGAGAATTGACACGGAAGTGCTAAGACAGACAATTATGTGCCTCCACCATATCACACCACACTTCACGGCTACAATTTTGGAGATGAAGGTGATGATGATGAGAACTTTGATGAAAATGAGGAAGGTGATCCAATGGATGTTGAGGGTGAAGAAGAAGCAGCAGATGATTATGAAGAAGAAGAAGAAGAGGACATTGTTGGGCAACAATCCGATGATGATGATGGGAACTAAGACCCAACTTTCTAAACCCTTCTCTTATGTTATTTCTTTTATGTCTCTTCAATTTGAATAAATAAGTTTGCCGTTGTCTCTTCAATTTCCTTTTGCTAATGCCAAAAGGGAGAAGATAGCTAAAAGTATATTGAAGAAGAATTAAAGAGAAGTATATGCACCAAGTTAGGGGGAATCATGGCTTAAACATAGGGAGAATTAACCTCACTTTGAATCCATAAAACTTGGCATATACTAATTTCTCATTTTGAACTGATAAACTTGGCATATACTTTTAATTGTTTGTCATTATCAAAAAGGGGGAAATTTTTAGAACTAATGCCTCCTTGTCTCATACAGGTTTTGATACTGACAAACCAACCATGACTCAAAATGATGACAATCTTGAAGGAAAAAGAAATCAACCAAAGAGCAAAGGATTAAAGTGAAAAAGAGCACAAGAATTGAAGTGACAAGCAAGAAGATTTGGGAACATAAATTGTACAAGGTTAAACACTCAATTGTTCTAAGTTATTGGCTAAAAAAAATCAATTTTTCTCATGCATCAAGTTGCAGCTTTTCAGTCATAAAAATGATTTTTGAGCTATTAACATCGATGTTCTCATTTCCAACATCGATGTTCCTGCCTTCAAACAATTTTCCAAAAAGCGGCAGTCGCTCAGAACATCAGTCTTGGAATACCAAACATCGATTTTCTTGTGACCATTGCACTTAAAATGTTTTTTGCAGCAGCAAAACATCGATGTTCCACTTTGAGACATCGATGTTCCTTCGATTGGCATTCTTCAAGCACTTTGGCAAAACCTTAAAAACATCGATGTTCTACTCTTAGACATCGATGTTCTAATGAAAATCGATTTTTAAATTTGTTTTGGCACGTTCCAAAACATCGATGTTCCTTTGGTAAACATCAATGTTTTGGTGACCGATAGACCAATAATTCATATTTACTGGCAGAACATCGATATTCTGGTTCTAAACATCGATGTTCTCATGAAGATTGCTTTTAAAACTGTTTTGGTAGTGTTCCAAAACATCGTTGTTCCTTTGGTAAACATCGATTTTAGTGACCGCTGGACCAATAATTCATATTTACTGGCAAAACATCGATGTTCTGATGCAAAACATCGATGTTCGGCCGTTTTGAGCAGAAACCTTTTTCAGCTTCCCATGCTATTTTGTCTAAAGGTGTTTTGGATTGATTCTCCAACGGTTACACATGTTTTGAGACATATAAATAGAGTTATTGCACCTTTGTTTATCAAGAATAACCTCTCTACATTTTCAAGCATTCATTGTCATACGTACATTCCAATTTTTATGAGCCAATATCCTTGAGGATTGAGAGTTGCCTTTATAGAGCTTTTCTTATTTACCATATCCACTCTTTGAGAGAGTTTTGCTTTTGAGTGATTTAAGTGTAGTCATACACCTTAAGGGAGGATTGTTCCCTTGTAGCAAATCATAGCAAGAGTGTTTTTCTTTCTGTGTGAAAAGTCTTGAAGTGAGGTATCTTCTAGCAAGTGGTTAGAGGTTCGTGTGACTCGAACTCTAGGAATGTAAACGGTGTGTCAACCACACGAAAGCTTAACTTAGATAGTGAAATCTTCGACAGAGTCTCTCGGAGGACTGGATTAGCCACACAAGTTGTGTGTGTGAACCATTATAAAATTCGGTGTGTCCTTCATTCTTTTAATTCCGCATATATTTCCTGTAAGTTTTTTATTTCGTCCGTAAAACGCTATTCACACCCCTCTAGTGTTGGGCACCTATTCTAACAAAGAATTCGGAAAGAAAAGGAAGGTCTGGATTCATTTCTTCCGTGTATGAAAAATACAACAATAGTTAGGATTAGACATTAAAGAGGATTGTGTTTCTCTTTTTACCAAAAATTATTTTGGTAATGGAAAAGGCATGCTTGCTTAAGTGGAAAATAAGATTTGGGCTAGTACTTATCATCATTTCTAACCCTTTTTTTTTTTGTCTCGGTTTTATTTTTAGGGGTCACCCCTAACTTTTTTATTTTGGTCAGTCATGTATCCCAATCTTGTTTTTTTTTAAAAACACTCCAATTATTCATGATCTGACCAATAACTTTGGCATTTTTCTATTATATATAGCGAGATACAGTCTATATTAATTGTGATTTTTTATGCACTATTATCATTAGTTCTCTATATTATTTTATATAATTAATTAAATATTGATAATATTTTTTAAAAAAACATAAATATCAATGTTGTCCGGGCTAACACTTCAGCAATCTGATTAGCTTCGTGCAATGCAAACTTGGAAAACACATGCCAATCTCGCTCCAGCATCTCACGAAGAATGAAAACATAGCAAACTCCATTACTAGATTTCGAACTATGCATAAAAGAACACAGCTCCACTACCACTTAGGCAAATATTTGATGGTGGTCAAGAGTTGTGGTTTCACAGTTGTCAAAGAAAAAAATATTTGAGCATTCTTAATTAGTTAAAATATTTCGATCTTCGATTAGTATCAAAAAAAAAAGTTAAAATATTTCGAAGAAAAAAATGAGACTTGTAACACTAAAAATACCTTGTTTTAGGGGAGAACAGAAAAACCACTTTTTGAATGGCTAATCTTTCACAACTTACAAGGGACTTACAAAAAAAAAGCCAATTTTTGTATCCTCAAACTAATGTAAGAATGATCATGCAAATAAATATGCAGAAAATCACCAACAAATTAAGGACATGAAGTTTAAGCTTTAACATCAGACGAAAATTACTGCCCGGGGGGATGCTGCTGGGAGACTGCGGAAAATCTTCTTGTAGTTGAAGGTCGGTGTGGGAGAGATGACAATCTTCTCCAGCTTCCTTGCAGCCATGAGCAAAAATCCAACCAGTCGCACAAGTTCATAATCCATTGCTGGATCTTCACCATTCATTCCCCAGCAATAGATTATCACAATTCTCAGGTGGTTTGAAACCAATTTAAATGATCCACCGTCTTCTCTCCCTCTAACTTTTGGAATGATGTTTTTAACCAACATGTGCTTGGGAACCTGAAAATACAACCATCATCAATCAGATTTACAGAGAGTAAGCGGCATCCCATACTTCCCTTGGTTTTATCCAAGGAGTTTTGGCGGATGATTATCCCAATGTAAGTTGGAACCCCTAGCTCATCACGTATGCCCCCTGGATGTATTTCTGTAGTACGCCGACCATTAGCTCCGCACTCTGGATGTACTTGTATTTCAAGCATTTCCAAAAATGGAGACCTTTTCAGGATATTAGACACAGATGGCAGCCCTAAAATACTGAAGTTTGGACCTGAGATCTTCCAGTCTATTTCATGAAAAATTTTTAGGTATTTGAGACTTGGTGAGCCAAAATTCAGGTTTTGCAAGCCATAACATCTTATCAAAGACAAATTTTCCAGGGAAGGACACCCAGATACCAAATTTTCGATTGTGCTGTCATCCGACCTCACATGTCTAAGGTATAATGTCTGCAGAGACTTCATGCAAATCTGCCCGGCAGGAGCCACAATTTGGCAGTACACTAGACTGAGTTGCTGCAGTGTATCACAGCTAAATAGACAATCAGAAACCTTGTACATTCCTCTCTGGTAAATATTGGGATCGATCCAGTAACATGCCACAAAATCAAGAACAAGGATCTTAACTTCTTTCCTCATTGTGAAATGTATACACATGTCAGCTAAATCCTTTTCTCTCTTCAATACTTCTTCGCCGTGGTGACGGAGATCAGATGGCATGAGTCGGCTTGCTTGTATAGCATGGAGAAGACCTCTTAAACTGAGATGCAAGCGTTGAATATTACTTCTATGGTGGAGAAAGAGAACCTGATGAACAAATTCTGTGAACTTCAAATAATCATCAGAATCCCAAGGGTCAGGTTTCCGACATTCATGGTATCGACATAAATTTAGATCAAGATCCACTTGGTCAAGATCACCATTTGCACACCCATTACCAACATGCTTACTTCTACTTTCATACGATGAAAATAAACTGCCCAGCTTAGCCCAAACAAGGAGAATGAGCCTCTATCATAGAAGAAAATAATGATCCACTTCAATTTTTTGTCCAATAGAATAAATCAATCCGTAAAAGTTCAAGAGTTGGTCACAGCATATTGCTTAAATAGGTATATCAGAGAAAATCTAAGAATCCATTGCAAAACTGTGACTGCAGTATCCAATTTGCTGCCAGAATATGTATTTTCTAGCCGGATTGGTATATTAATATTTGTCCAGAAAATATTAAATCACCTAAAATTTTGAAAAAATTCAAAGGTGATTTATTAGCTATGGCCGTACTGCAGAATAAGAACCTGAACCCTAGATGATTCTGTTGTAGCGTGACAACAAAATTACATCAAAGAACAGGCAAAAGATGCAAGGCCACCACCTGCTTTTAGTCTAACGATTCATATATATATATATACAAGAAAAGAATTATCAGTGATACCTTCATAGTGATCTCCCTAATCTCCACAGTCCAAAGTAAAATCGGAGACTTGGTTGGCAATTGTCTCTGCTCCACTTTATTAGAGAATCACGCCAGAACACCCTATCGTATAGAGTTTTCAGAGAACAAAGCAAACAATGTTCTCAAAGTAATCCTTATCAATCTCATGAGTGGTAACATAAAACCCTAGTTTGTATATAAGAAAGTCTAATAAATTCGGAAGGAAAAGGAAGGTCCGGAATCACTACTACCCCTGTGTAATGATTAGTCCGCTAACCTCCATAGATTGGGAAGAAAAGTAATAGAGGAGTCGTTGTTCTAATTTCCCATTCCAGATGGTACGTATTCATCCCATTCTCAGTTGCTCGCCGAGCTATCATTACCATACATACATTAATATACTAATGTTATCTGTTTGTTTTCCACGGCTGGTTGGGTTCTGGGCAGGCCTATGGTTGCATGCAGTGGATGCATTTTGGTGTTGAGGAAGGGAATTTGGAAGGTTGGGTAATGGTTGTGTGTGGGGTGGTGGTTTGGTGGTGATTTGACGTTGGGGAAGGCCTACAGAGGACATGGGGGTAGTAGAGAGACCGCGTCTAGCCGTCTTGACTTGCTTTTGCGGCGGCGTTTTTTAACGGGAAAAACCAATTGTTAAGAATTTAGGACCGACAAACTTTTCCTATATTGTCCTTTTAGGACCGACCAATTGTTAAGAATTGTACAGCGTCATTTTGGTTCGTCAGCTACTTGTCCTTTTTGCTCTGTGGCCGATGAATCTGTTTTGCACTTGCTTCGGGATTGTCGTTGGGTCAGGAGCTTGTGGGAGTCTTTTGGCTCTAGGGTGCCTTTGGGCTTCTTTTCCTTCTCTTGTGTTCGTGCTTGGGTAGCTTATAATCTGTCCCTAACTCTGATTGTGCGGGATGGTGTGCTATGGCGGATGTGTTTTGGTGTTCTTTGTTGGCGATTGTGGTTGTGGCGCAACCAATGGGTATTTCAGGCGGAAAGACCTCCCTTCAATCCAATGGCTAATGTTCAGGCCTTTTGTCGGGATATTTTGCAGTCTTTAGCTCAGTTTCATCCCTCTAGTGGGGTGTCCCCCTCTCGGCCTTTGTCCTTTTGGCAGGTTCCTGTGGCGGGCTGGGCCAAGCTCAATTCTGATGGAGCTGTTCGGCCTAGCTCGCACTTGTCTGCTGCTGGTGGGGTGCTTCGGGGTCCATCCGATGATTGGATTTATGGTTTTTCTTATAATATTGGTTCTTGTACTGTCCTCAATGCGGAGTTGTGGGGGTTATATGTTGGTTTGAAGTTGGCTTATGATTTGGGATATCATCAGGTGTTAGCTGAGGTTGATTCCTTGGCAGTTATGCAGAATCTGTAGCAGGTTTTACCACAGTCACGCCGCAGTTCTGCACTGTTGCGTGCTGTCCAAGAGCTTCTTCGCCTCCCGTGGGTTGTGCAGCTTACCCATGTTTATAGGGAAGTAAATGATTGTCCCGATTGGCTGGCGAAACATGGTTTTTCTTTGCCTTTAGGGGTTACTTATTTTGTCCAGGTGCCAGTTGGGTGCCTTAGTATTTTCCTCGCAGACCTTAACGGTCCATTGTCTGCCTCTCTGTAACTCTCCCTTCATCATATGATTCCAAAAAAAAAAAAATTCCTATATTGTTACTTCTCCTGCATTTATCAGAGTTTAAACTTGCCCGTCAAGTTAAATTAGAATCAATATAAATAAGTATGTTATGTTGTAGCAAATATGTCACGGGCCGAGAGTTTTGGAAAGCAAACTCCGCCACCTATTGTCACGAGACTTGGAAATCCCAACAATAGCCCGTGCGGCACTTAGGCAAGAACCCCAATCACAATCCTAATTCAGCCTAAACCCCACTACCACGCTAGCAAGAGAACACTCGGAAAAGTATTGGAGGAAAGCAAAGTGTATATTAATACCAAAGTGTTTGTACAAGTATGAGCCCCGTGCTCTTTACACTTGAATACCCAAAGTTCCCATCTACTCGCCTTGCCTTAGGCCCCCATCGCCTTTGGCTTGGCTTCCATTGCCTAACCCCAAATGAGGGGACAATGGATGGATTGGAACGATCCTTTAGAAGGTTCCACGATCCAATGGCTACCATTACACCTTCTAGATATTTCTCCTGAAATATCTAGCCATCCTTATCCTAACTTGTCCTAGAATGTTCTAAACTCCCCTAG
This sequence comes from Turnera subulata, assembly GCA_028386065.3. Lineage (NCBI taxonomy): Eukaryota > Viridiplantae > Streptophyta > Magnoliopsida > Malpighiales > Passifloraceae > Turnera > Turnera subulata. The sequence continues at coordinate 2,308 of JAKUCV010003967.1, read as the reverse complement.
ACACTCTAGAACCTTCCCCAAGTTTCCATAATATTTCGCAAAGTTCTAAGAGGTTCTAGACCCTTCAAGAACTTCCAGGACCTTCTATGCCCTTCTAGAATTCTCTAGAGTCTTCCCCAAGCCTCTAGAAAATTCCACCTCTTCTAGAACTTTCTAGAACTCCCTAGGGTGCACCTCCACCATCTAGAGAATTCCGCATCCTTCTGGAGAACTCCGCATGCTTCAAGCGTATCCCGGGCCTCTCAAGAATTCTCCCGCGCAATTCTTGGACCCTTCTCGCGAGCGGCGTGACATTCTCCCCCACTTGATTCCGCAATGCCCTCGTTGCGCTCTGATGCGCATTCCTTGCACATTCCCTGGTTCCTTGTGCGCCTCCTACACCTTCGCCCCTGCGTTGGCTTGTCGGATTGGCCAACTCCCATGGTGCTTCCTATCAAGCCTTTGGTCACCTCCACTTTCCTTTCATGTCGGTGTCGCCCCTGCGATCTCTTGGCTTGCTGCACCATGGCCTTGCCCCTTTGTGGCGCACCTCCCGTGTTGGCGACTCACCTATTGCCTTCGGCAATGTTGATGGAAACCTCACACTTGCGAAGAGACCAATGCCCTTTGATCCCTTGCATCACACATGTCTCCTTCCTCATGGTAACAAGCATAATGTGGTTTGGCGGCCCCTCAAATCGTCCAGCTCCTTTTTCCACGAGCCTACGACTACGTTGAGAGTGCCTTGCATCTCCTTTTGGAGCTCCTCAATGTCCCCCGACCATTGCTCCTTGATGCCTCGGCCCACCTCTTCAACCTTGTCGCCATCCCAATGGCAAGCGTCTCCCACACAAGCCTCGACTCGCACTCCGCTCCACAATTCAGTCCTCTCCCTAGAAGACTTTTTGCTACCTCAGAAAGGCGTTGTTCCTCCCTAGGAACATGCTCTCCTTCAATAATACTCCGTCGGCGTCCCTAGAAGCCATCTCTCAAGCTAGCGAACCTTGCTCCGCCATTGTCAGGAGGTCATTACCCTCTCCCCAAAAGATCCACCTGTTGGGGCGTGCAGCCACCTCTGACATTACTCCACCATCGTCACGAGGTCATTACCCTCTACCCAACAACCTAGTGGGGCGTGCAACCACCTCGGACATCGGAGTTGGAACGAATTGGCTCCGCTACCAACTGTCACGGGCCGGGAGTTTTGGAAAGCAAACTCCGCCGCCTATTGTCACGAGACTTGGAAATCCCAACAATAGCCCGTGCGGCACTTAGGCAAGAACCCCAATCACAATCCTAAGTCAGCCTAAACCCCGCTACCATGCTAGCAAGAGAATACTCGGAAAAGTATTGGAGGAAAGCAAAGTGTATATTAATACCAAAGTGTTTGTACAAGTGTGAGCCTCATGCTCTTTACACTTGAATACCCAAAGTTCCCATGTACTCGCCTTGCCTTAGGCTCCCATCGCCTTTGGCTTGGCTTCCATTGCCTAACCCCAAATGAGGGGACAATGGATGGATTGGATCGATCCTCTAAAAGGTTGCACGATCCAATGGCTACCATTACACCTTCTAGATATTTCCCCTGAAATATCTAGCCATCCTTATCCTAACTTGTCCTAGAATGTTCTAAACTCCCCTAGACACTCTAGAACCTTCCCCAAGTTTCCATAATATTCCGCAAAGTTCTAAGAAGTTCTAGACCCTTCTAGAACTTCCAGGACCTTTTATGCCCTTCTAGAATTCTCTAGAGTCATCCCCAAGCTTCTAGAAAATTCCACCTCTTCTAGAGAAGTATGTTATGTTGTAGCAAATATGTTGCAAGGTAGTAAGGTCGCGCAGTTGTGAAGAATACCGCCAAATTATAGGAACCAGGTACGTATTGATTGAGGAAAAAGAATTGTTTTTTCGGAGGAAAAATATTTTCAGTCAAGAGGAATACTTACAGTAATTCCCTACCATACTACGAATATTTGCAAACATAAACTGTTCTTCCTCTAGGAGTGCTTAGGAAGTTTAATTAATCTGTGTCGTTGTCTTTTATCTTAGTGTTGCATTGTTAGCTGGTTATTAAGTACCAATAGAGAGATTGTCATTCTGTTTTATGTGCTATTAAGCAATAAAGATCGTCTGGCATAAGAAAAAAGAAAAAGTTCTTCCTCCTAGTAGAAACTTGAACAGTGACTTTCTTGCACTTAATTTCTTAGTTGGAAATATTGTTGTTATTGTTCCTAGAAATTTACTCTCTATGATATTTATTCAGCGAATTTAATTTGAAAGACTATTTAAATATTGATTAGTAGCTTACATAGGTAAACATTATGCGATC
>JAKUCV010003965.1:64169-142830 GCA_028386065.3 Turnera subulata | reverse complement strand
CTTCCCTAAATTTTAGGGGTATTACAAACCTAGAGTTCTACCCAAAATAGTGCCCCACAAGGTGTTTCCCAAGTGTTTGTCAAAAATACCCCTAAGGTATTTTTTCTCACTATTTTGTCACTCCCTAATTTTATGAAGGAAATTTTTCTTCTCAATTTTCCTTCCCTACACACACTCTCTCTTGCACTCTCTTATTCACCATTGTTGTGAATGTTGGGATGATTTGAAGAGGAGATGAGCACCCTATTTATAGCATTTTGCTAGGGACCAAATTGCAGAAACTCAAAAATGCAGGGACCAAAGTGCAAAACTTTCTAGCTGTCATTTGTTGAAGAATTGCTGTACTTTGTTGAAAAATAGACAATTAGGTTGCCTAACCTTTGTTTTTCAACAAAGGTTGGCTACCTAACAAGAACTTGGTGTACCTGAATGTGATTCATCAACTCCTCCCAATCAGTTGCAACTTAAGCTAAAGGAGAAAGTAACAGGGAAAAGGGTTCTACTTGTTCTGGATGACATCTGGAGTGAGCGTGCCGATTGGAACAGGTTGCTGGCTCCATTCTCTTCTGCTGCAGAAGGAAGCAAGGTCCTCATTACTACACGAAATGAGCAACTGGCGTTAGCCATGTCTTCAGTTCCGATTCACAGGTTGGACGTATTAAATGAAGATGATTGCTGGCAGTTGTTTGCACGACATGCCTTTGATGGTGGCGTTGCTGATGCTTATGGAGGAGAATTTAAAGAAATTGGGATGGAAATTGCAAGAAAATGCGGAGGCCTGCCTTTGGCTGCAAGAACCCTTGGAAGTTTACTCCATGGTAAGAAAAAAGCTAGAGACTGGGAATCCATATTAAAGAGCAGTATGTGGGATATACGCAATACCAACATTATTCCGGCTCTGAGATTGAGCTACCATTATCTCCCCTCCCATCTCAAGCAATGTTTTGCTTATTGTGCTCTCTTTCCAAAGGACTTCGTATTCCAGAAGGAAGAGTTGGTTCTCTTATGGATGGCAGAGGGATTCATTGTCCAACCCGATACAAGCAGAGACATGGAAGACATTGGAAATGAGTATTTTGAAGAACTTGAATCCAGGTCATTTTTTACTTTTCAAGAATCTGAGAATGGTGGAACAGGCTATGTTATGCATGATTTAGTCAATGATTTGGCAAAATCTATAGCGGGGGAATTTTTCTACAACATGGATGATGTTGAGAAGCGGGGGGAACCTAGTGGAAGGACTCGCCATTTGTTTTGTATACAAGATGGATCTAATCCACTGGAGCGGGTGAAGAGCCTCTGTGAAGCAAGGATGTTACGGACCTTGAAATATACGGTGCGTGGTGAACCTGGTCAATCTCACAATTTTTTGTCAAGTCAGAGGCGCTTGCGAGTGCTGGATTTTTCCTTTGAGAGGAGGGATAGTGATGCAGGAAACATTTTGTCAGAATTGGTTGGAAGTTTGAAATACTTGAGGTTTATGCGGCTGAGGACGTCGTCAATGCAAAGTTTGCCAAAAGATGTGGGTAGTTCATGCTATTTGCAAACGCTGATCCTGAATGGTTGCTACGAACTCACTGGGTTGCCTGATTCGATAGGCAAGTTAAAGGAGTTGAGGCATTTTAGCCTAAATGATACAAGGGTAGAAGTGTTGCCTGATTCGATAGGCAAGTTAAAGGAATTGAGGCATCTAGAGCTTAAGAGCACACGGATCCAACAGCTTCCCGATTCTATATGTGGTCTCTACAATTTGCAGACTTTAGACTTGTTTTTGTGTAGTGGACTTGCTGAGCTCCCAAGCAAGATGACGGATCTAGTCAACCTATGTAATCTTGTTATTAGGGGGACTGGTTTGAAATATATGCCAGTAGAGATGGGCAGACTGGTGAAGCTACAGAATTTAGCAGATTTTATTCTGGGAGAACAGCAGCGAGGGTCTGGGCTTGGAGAGTTGGGGGAGCTCCGAAATTTACAAGGAAGGTTAGTGCTTAAAAATTTGGAGAACGTTGTGGATGAGGGAGATGCCTTGATGGCCAATTTGAAAGACAAGAAGGGGCTACGGGAGTTGGAGTATTGGTGGAAGAATAATGATGGTTCAGCCGACGCAAGCCTAGTCCTACAGCATCTGCGGCCTCACGTAAACGTGGAGAGGATTGAGATTAAAGGATTTAGTGGTACAAGTCCTCCGGATTGGTTGGGGGACGACTCCTATTCCAAGCTTGTGAGTTTGGTTCTTTCTGAGAGCAAGCACTGCACTCACTTGCCACCGGTTGGGCAGTTGCCGTTCTTAGAAGCACTTTGGATATCTAAGTTTGATTGCGTAGTGTCAGTGGGGCCTGAGTTCTACGGTACTGGGAGTTGCAAGTCTTCAACCCATCAACAACCATTTCAATCCCTCAAACATCTAAATTTTTACAAGATGGCACGATGGGAGGAATGGATATCTGATGATGATGGGAGACAAGGCAGCAGCAGAAGGAGGGCATTCCCTGTTCTGGAGCGTCTAGAACTTGAGTTATGTGGTGAATTGAGGAGGGTGAATCACCTGTTCCTCCCATCCCTTGTTGGACTGACACTAAGGAGATGTCCCAAGCTGAGCTTTCCCAACCACCTTTCTCTCCCGTCCCTTGTTGATCTGACTGTAGTTGATTGTCAAGGACAACAAGAACTATTATTAGAACAACTTGTAGAAGGGCCTTCCTCTACAATTCGAAAGCTTCTCATTGCGGGTTGCAGCATTGGCATGTTTTGGGGTTTGGATGAGCTCTCTTCTCTTTCATACTTGCACTTACATAATATCCAAGATTTGGAATCCTTCTCCGGGAGGATATCTTTGCCTCCTAGTCTTACCAAGATTGTCTTGTGGGATCTTCAAAACCTCAAGTCTCTGGGTTACAATGGGCTTCACCATCTTACCTCTCTCAAAGAATTGTCAATATGGAATTGCCCCAAGCTCCAATGCATCCCAGAAGAGGGGCTTTCTTCTACAATTCAAAACCTTTGCATTGCGCATTGCAGCATTGGCATGGTTTGGGGTTTGGATGAGCTCTCTTCTCTTTCATCCTTGGATTTAGGTAATATCCAAGATTTGGAATCCTTCCCCGGTAGGATATCTTTGCCTTGTAGTCTTACCAAGATTACCATCAGGAATCTCCAAAACCTGAAATCTCTGGACTATAATGGGCTTCACCTTCTCACCTCTCTCAAAAAATTGTCAATCTTGAATTGCCCGAAGCTCCAATGCATCCCAGAAGAGGGGCTGCCCCCATCCCTTTCCTGTTTACAAATCGAAGGATGCCCTGTGCTGCAAAGGAGGTGTCAGAGAGGGGAAGGAGAAGATTGGCCCAAAATTTCTCGCATCCCTCAAGTAGACATTCCTCCACCAAATTAAACCACAAGGTAAGTACACACGCGCGACTTCTTGAAAAAATCTTAATCTGGGCTTATTTTTTTCGTAAAATAGCATCATCGCATTTACATACTTATAGGAGGAAGTTCTTACTTCTTAGCCTTAGGTCCATGCATATCCCAAAATCCCTATATGTGTGTGTGTGTGCGGATTCCCATTTTGCCTCTAATTAAAATGAATTGACGTGATTGAATGCTGATGAGAGAGGTTAGGGGCAGTATTTGTTGGCTTGAAGGAAACTTGTCTTCTAATTATCTGAATTTGTGAGATAAGCAGTTTTGGAAGCAAATTAATCCTGTTTAATATATATGCGTGTGCTATAATGATGTTCTTTTATAGTTCTTACATAGAAAGAGAAATATAGCATTGGAATGGAGTGCTTCACAAATTTGATTGAGTTTTTCTTCATAAAGAACTTGTTGTTTGCTTGAACTGGCATTGTAATCTAATAAGCCGTTTCTGTCTCCTACGGCTTCAGTGTTTTAATTTTTCTGGTCATTGTCTCAATGACCCCATATCTGTATTTACTGCCACCATTGGGTTGTTTCTTGAATAAATCATTGATTTGCATAAAATAAAAAAGAGAAATACAGCAGACCAAAAAAAAACTAAAACCTTTTTCCTTCTCTTTTCTATGTAAAGTCTCAATCGTCTTAATTTCCCCGTAAATATTAGAATTGAAATTCAACCTGCAACAAAGCAAAATAAGTAGGAAGAATTGTCAATTGCGCATTTCACTACTGCTAGTAGAAATATTGTTAATTTCCCGTCCTTCTCTCATTTCCATTCATTACCATTTATTGCTATAGGAAGATGAAGAAGAAGACGAAGAGGAAGACGACTAAAACAGTTTGATATGTATCTAACACTAACAGTCTTTACTTTTACTTTTCATGTTTCTACCTATGATGAAGGCATATCACATGCATCCCTAGTTTGTATCTTTCTGTATGTAATAAAACATCGATTAACACCAAATTAAACAAATGTATCTACTAGTCCACATCGTTGCTTACCTTGTGTGCATGCATTCTTGTAATTAAATCTACTGATCCTTCATGTATATGTGCACACAGAAACATATACTGATGCAAGTCACCTAGGCGAATTTGGAAACTTGAAGAATGATGCACGCCAAGGCGACCATGGAGGATGCAATGGTGTCAAGCATGGAATTTGGATGTATTTCAACAAGCTCAAAGTTCATCATCATAAGCTTACTTTCAGAGTCAAGTCCAAAATTCGATCTCACAATAAATTTAAGAAGAGATGGAGATTAAAGTCGAGAACGCGAAGAACTCGCGCGGAAATTCCTGGAGCGCGCAGTCTCGGAAATAAATTCATATCTCGAGCTCTACAACTCAGATTGCTGCGATCTTGGATTCTCTGGAAAGATAAGATGAAGATCTACAACGTTTATGTTGAGCCCAGAAGCTGAATCTGCCGTTTTCTTTACTTAAAATGCATTTGAAGTAGACAGACAGAATCTGTCCGAAAATTCAGTTTTGTCTTTTTTTAATTTGGGTCAAGTCCATGTAATTGGGTTTAATTATTGTGGGCTTTAGTTAATTAGTTTGGGTAAATATTGTTTGGGTTTATTTGAGTTCGATTCCATGTTGGATTCAATTAAAACCTAGTTGTCTTTGGGTTAGATTAGGTGTCAAACTTGGAGACAAAGTCAAAATCCAATTTGACTAGGATTTAGGATTGATGCCGAATTAGGGTTAGGGATTTAGTATAAATAGGAACCATTACTTTATGTTTTCGGTACAGACTATTTTGAGAGAATAAAATTGCCTTTGAGGTTTTCTTTGATTGTGGATTCAATCGTGATCGAGAGTGGATTCTCTTGGTTTTTATATTAGGGTTTGAGTTTACTTATCAAGTTTCTTGCTTGTGGCGTTTATTCAATTCCTTGTGATTCTAATCCCTTTGTTGCCTATTCCTTAATTGAGTCTAGGAGGTGAAGAATAGAATTGCTAAAGCCTATTGTTGTGTATCTACTTCTTTGTTGTCTAATCCGTGCAGAGATTAGGAGGTGAAGGAGACTTACNTTCCTTGTGATTCTAATCCCTTTGTTGCCTATTCCTTAATTGAGTCTAGGAGGTGAAGAATAGAATTGCTAAAGCCTATTGTTGTGTATCTACTTCTTTGTTGTCTAATCCGTGCAGAGATTAGGAGGTGAAGGAGACTTACACGGCGAGTTTGATTGAGATTGATGATCGGGACAATCAGATAGTTACGGAGGTGGAACTAGTGGATTCTGGGGCTGTTGCCGTATCATCTTTTGGTAGCGGAGAGCTGAGGTTTCAATCAATCATATCCTTTGTGTTTGTGTTTTAATTTAATCGTGGCTTTTCAATTCCTGTTCTTTGTTTAGTTTTGTCGATTTTTTTAAAAAAAAAAATGTCGAGTTACTGTTCACCGAGTACTGTTCTCAGTTACTGTTCATCAAGTACTGTTCACCGACTACTGTTCATCGGTGTTACTGTTCACGAAAAAAAAAAGTTGAAAGACGACTTGGTTGTTATGTTGGAATTGAAATTGTGGCCTTTGGATTGCAAGATTATCAAGTGTTTCTTGCAGGGAATTTTATTGATTGATTGTTGATTGTGAATTGATTGATTGAAAACAAGGAGAAGTTGGATTATTTGCTGTTTTGGAATCGATTTCTGCAGGAGAAGATTGCTGCCGGATTATTTCTTTTGTTGAGTTCGATTTGAGCTTTCTTTGTGTGTTGGGTGATTGTTGTTTCATAATTGTTCAATTGTGCAAATAATCTTTCACATACATATCCTTATTCTTGTGTGTGATTTCTCTTGCTTTGTGGAGTCGAATTGCCTCTAGAATTGGTAGCCTATCATTCTTTCTTTAGGTTTCTTTGATTCCTTTGAATTAATTGCTGCTGGTTGGTTGCTTGATTTTGTTTATTTGAACCTAACATATAAAATTGAAGCAGAATCAAGAGTGGTAAGAGGCTGAGAGTTCATTAACTGCCAACAAACACGAGAGACACACGTGAGGAGTTTTATTACTAACAAATTTCTTGTTAGTTTCTGTTACAATGTTTACAGAATATGATTCAGACCACCCTGTCGTGATGACTCACCTCAGGGATCTCTTCAACAACCTCTCCGCCCAAATCAAGGAGGTTTCCAACTCGTTGGCCGAGACTAATGCTAGGTTGGAAAGGCAAGCACAGGCTACGGAAGCTCGCCTAACTCGTCAAGAAAGAACCATGCAAACATTAACCGAAAGCACTGGCAACAACAACGGACGAGAGAGGGTGCGAGTTCAAGATGCAAGGGTGGAGGAAGAAGTCGATCAAGAGGAGCGCTTTGACGAGGTGGATCCTAGAAGGCCAATTGGAAGAGGGCGTGGAGATGGAGGAAGAGGCGGTGGCGCATACCGACCTAGGTACCAAGAACGGCCAGCCTACAATAGGGCCGAGGGATAAGACCGATTTGATCGCGACTTCGGAAATATGAAGATGAATGTTCCCACTTTTCATGGTACCAATGACCCGGATGCATATCTCGATTGGGTGCAAGATATGGAAGCTTTATTTGACTGCCATCAATATAATGACGAGAAGAAGATCAAGCTTGCTGTAGTGGTATTCAAGGATTATGCCAAATCCTGGTGGCATAAACTAGTTTCCAATCGAAGGAGATATGGGGAAGATGAGATTGAGACGTGGGCTGAGATGAAGAGAATCATGAAGAAGAGATTTGTGCCTGCTTCACATCAAAGGGAGCTGATGAATCGATTTTATTCGCTCAAACAAGGCACCAAGAGTGTTGATGAATATTGGAAGGCGCTTGAGGTGGCGACGAATCAAGCAGGACGTGAAGAGGATGAGGAGTCTCTTATGTCGAGATTTTATTATGGTTTGAACGCTGACATTGCACAGGTTCTTGATTTGCAGCACTATGCGGAAATTGAAGAGATGGTCTGCATTGGCTTCAAAGATCGAGAAGCAACTTAAGAAGAAGACATATGCGAAGCCTTCAAGCTATAGCCTCTGGAATGCAAGTTCTAAGTATTCCAAGGAAGTGGGGAGTTCAAGCAAAGTTCCCTTGGACACACCCAAGATGCTTCCATGGAAGGTCAAAGAGGAGCCAAAGACACCTAATGCGCCGCAAAAGGTGGAGAGAGCAAGGAACATCAAGTGCTTCAAGTGTCAATGGTTGGGACATATCGCATCACAATGTCCTAACAAGAGAATAATGCTTACTACGGAGTATGGAGAGCTCTACTCCGACGGCGAAAGGGAAGTACCCGACTTCAGCCCTGATGTCGACCCTGCACCAGCTGACATGCCCGACTTGGAAGATGTACCCAAAGTGAATCCGGAAGAGCAAGTTCTTCAATGCTTGATTTTGACGAAGAGGCTGCTCAATATTCAGCCAAAGAAGATGGCATCGAGCAACGGGAAAACATCTTTCACACTAGGTGTTTGGTGAAAGACAAACCTTGTAGCATGATCATCGACGGAGGAAGCTGCACCAATGTTGTTAGCACTATACTAGTGGAAAAGTTGGGGCTGAAGACGCAAAAGCATCCAAGACCATACAAGCTTCAATGGTTGAATGATAGTGGTGAGGTAAAGGTAACCGGGCAAGTACTTATTACGTTCACCATTGGCACATATACTGATCAAGTTTTGTGTGATATTGTACCTATGCATGCATGTCATATTTTGTTGGGAAGACCTTGGCAATATGATAGAAAAGTGATTCATGACGGACAAAGAAATAGGTATACATTCACCATGGGTGAGAGGCCGATAACTCTTGGGCCACTACCACCCGCGGAAGTTTATAAAGATCAGGTGCATATGCAAAAAGCTGTGGATGCTTGGAAGAAGGAGAAGGAAGCCGAATTGGCTAAGACTAGTGAGGCTGAGATGATGACTGAGAGTCATGCAAAAAGAGAGCTAGAGAGGGAGGCTAAGGGCCTTGCAAAAGGAGAGGAGAGCTCAAAAGAAAAATTTGAGGAGAAAGAAAAGAAAGAGAAAGCCGAGTGTAAGAGAAGAAAAGAGATAAAAGAAGCCTCAAAAGAAATTATTTTAAAAGGCTCAAATGAGAGAGATGTGAGGGTTGAATATGAGGAAAAGAAGAGTTCGTTTGTATTCTTATATAAAGAGGCTTGGTTTAAAGCTAATATTAACCCTTGTCTTTCTAGATGTGATGTGTTACTTTTGCAGGTTCCTAAAGATGCTTGTCCTAAAGGATTGCCAGTTCTAGAAGAAGATGGATCTATATATAGGGCACCAATTACAATCAAAAGGGAGTATCAGGTTTTAAGTTCCTTTTCTATGACTTTAATGCCTAAATTGGATAACATGACGAGTAATTTAAATTCTTTCTTTATTGATTTTCATCCACATAAATTACTTGTTATGCATACTTTTGAGTTATTGTTTTGGAAGGAACAAATTAATGCTACCTGCATGTTGCTTGATTCGGGAGGAGAAGCTAGAAGCATGAAACTTGATCTTTTGCACATCATGATGGGTTCGCAAGGTGAGTACAGTGATCGTACCATCTTTGATATTGCTGAATTTTCTCCTATTGACTTTGTAGGTATCGATTCGAGGACGAATCGCTTTGAGGAGGGAGGGAATGATGCAAGTCACATAGGCGAATTTGAAAACTTGAAAAAAGATGCACGCCAAGGCGACCATGGAGGATGCAATGTTGTCAAGCATGGAATTTGGATGTATTCTAACAAGCTCAAAGTTCATCATCATAAGCTTACTTTCAGAGTCAAGTCCAAAATTCGATCTCACAAGAAATTTAAGAAGAGATGGAGATTAAAGTCGAGAACGCGAAGAACTCGCGCGGAAATTCCTGGAGCGTGCAGTCTCGGAAATAAATTCATATCTCGAGCTCTACAACTCGGATTGATACGATCTTGGACTCTCTGGAAAGATAAGACAAAGATCGAAAACGTTTATGTTGAGCCCAGAAGCTGAATCTGCCATTTGCTTTACTTAAAATGCATATGAAGTAGACAGACAGAATCTGTCCGAAAATTCAGTTTTGTCTTTTTTTAATTTGGGTCAAGTCCATGTAATTGGGTTTAATTATTGTGGGCTTTAGTTAATTAGTTTGGGTAAATGTTGTTTGGGTTTATTTGAGTTCGATTCCATGTTGGATTCAATTAAAACCTAGTTGTCTTTGGGTTAGATTAGGTGTCAAACTTGGAGACAAAGTCAAAATCCAATTTGACTAGGATTTGGGATTGATGCCGAATTAGGGTTAGGGATTTAGTATAAATAGGAACCATTACTTTATGTTTTCGGTACAGACTATTTTGAGAGAATAAAATTCCCTTTGAGGTTTTCTTTGATTGTGGATTCAATCGTGATCGAGAGTGGATTCTCTTGGTTTTTATATTAGGGTTTGAGTTTACTTATCAAGTTTCTTGCTTGTGGCATTTATTCAATTCCTTGTGATTCTATTTCCTTTGTTGCCTATTCGTTAATTGAGTCTAGGAGGTGAAGAATAGAATTGCTAAAGCCTATTGTTGTGTATCTACTTCTTTGTTGTCTAATCCGTGCATAGATTAGGAGGTGAAGGAGACTTACACGGCGAGTTTGATTGAGATTGACGATCGGGACAATCAGATAGTTACGGAGGTGGAACTAGTGGATTCTAGGGCTATTGCCGTATCATATACAGATATGGTCATTTTTCTACTTTTCAATAATTTATAGTTCTTGATCAATTTTTGAGACGACACCTCAAATTATAGTTGTTAGTGGGTGATGCATGTGGGTGGATGATAAGAGCCACGAATTGTGACGGAATCTAGAAATATATGAACTTGAAAATTATTAAAAGGTCTACTTCTTCATAAAAAAAAATAATTAAAAAAAGTTAAATGATTGTTGTACTTGTGTAGAAATATTTTGTGAGGGTGCTTAAACTTATACCTTACATCTTCTGTAATTCGTTTATTTTTTCAATGGATACATGGTCAAATAATTTATATCTTGGTAGTCTGGAACAATTGCTAGATGGCACTGAGCTTCTTCAGTACGTAGTCCATTCCTTTTTCTCCAGGTAATTGGTAAGTTGAGATGCTTTCACCACCACTTTACCAAGACTATTTGACAAATTAACCAATGTATGGTTAAAAATTTGTGACCATTTTTTTTGTTGATCATCTTTTATCACTCAAATAATCTACTCCCAATCGGTAATTTACTGGTTAATGTAGTTGTCTGATTACCAGTGGTTTGATCCTTCATATCGACATTGACCATCAACAATTTGAAGTGCTGCTTATTTGGTGCAGTTAATGAGCTTTTGATTTTTGTTAGCTTTCTTTTCTCAAATGGGATTTCTTCTAAGTTCTATCTTGATGTTTTGTTATGTAGGAAAAATGGAAAAGCTTAGGCAGACAAGGAGATGGCCAACGATCCACCATCAATCTATAACAATACAATGGCCGAAATCCTAAGGCCTCGTCCAATTCTCCGGGAATTAACAATTAAAAGTCATCCTTGTTGTAGATTTTTGCTTATATTCATCCTTCGATTCACCTCATTTAGCCAAATTTATTTAATTAACTTCATCGGGATCTTGCGAAAATTGTTGATGTGGCAAATTTTCTTATGTCATGCCAGTTATGTGGACATGGTTTCATATTATAGTGCCATATTAATGTTGAACTTAATTCATTCACTGGGGCTTTTTTTTTTTTTTTTATGTCCTTGTGATCAAGGTAGAAATTGTATATGGTGGTTGTTCAAGACATTGGATGGTTCTTTTGTTACCATATTTTTGAACGTTATTTTGAGATTGATGGATATATATTGGGCTTAATAGGAACCAGCAGGAAATTTTAAGGATGGACTCTTGCGGATACGTACATAAGGTAATTGGATAATGAGTTGGGCTCGTATTAGGCCAGATATGCAGAGGTTGAATTTATCTTGGCCGGGATTTTTTTTTATAGACTAACTTAATGACTATGCGATTTTTAAAGATTTTAAAGGTTTTGGGAGAATATAATGGGCTGAGCATCAGGATGCAATGTATACGTTTTTTTTTTTTTTTACGGGTAAGTTTCTAGAGACATGTATCCATTACGCATTCTGTACATTTGGAATGAAATGTTGGGCCTAGAAAGTCCAAAGAGAAGGAAGAGTTTATTATGCCACGATTATATATATGTGGCTCTATAGGTAACCCAATGGGCCTCCTTCCTATATGATACATAATATTTGCGTTTTTTTCTTTTTGCATCGTTTACCTGTATGTATATGTATGTCACTCCCAAGTATAATGCTTAGCTTATGAATGCTTAGCTTATGATCCTATGGTTTCAGTTTCCGATTATAAAGTCGTTGCCATTCGCAGATTGAGAAACTATACCCCCTGTTCGCGCACGAACAGCGAGCGACCCTCGACCTACCGATTCGACTGTTTGAAGAGCCAAACCGATGACCAGATTCGACCGTTGGAAGGCCGAACGAACGGTGTCGCGCGTCCTGGACTGGGTTTTGATGCTGGCCTGCCGATCCGACCGATGAAAAGGCCAGACCGACAACCGAATCCGACCTTTGAATGAAGGGCCGAATGGACGAACGCCAAACGCCCTAAATCGGGTTTTGTGTTTTGGGTTTTCTAAGTTACACTAAACTAAGAAAGCATGATAAATAAGGTAAACTAATAAAAGGTAGAAATTGTTCTTTCATTGAAAAATTTCCCATCCTCGTATAAGTGTTATCCATAACCTTATATAGGTTATCCTAAAACGATTGATAAAATCATAAAACGCCTAAAAACCTTATTTCAAATTCTAAACATCACTTGGAGCGGGATATCCTCTGAATCCCGATACTTTCCCTTTTAACTTTCAAATACGAAAAGAAATCATAGAAGATTGCGCAGGCTCTAACGATCTGTGGAATTCCCTGATCACAAGCCAATCCTTGATTTGCCAATATCCAAACTCACGATTCAAACTCAAGTCCAAGGACCGATCCTTGACCAGCATAAAACATCGGACTTAGAAAAGATATCAATCCCAATCTAGCGCCCCCGCCCTGTATTGGATATCGGGCTTAGTCCAATAAAAGACGAGTGACCCAAGGCATCCTAGCCCGATGAATAACATCGGTCTTGGACCTGTGGATGACATCGGTCTTGGACCTGTGGATGACATCGGTCTTGGACCTGCGGATGACATCGGTCTTGGACCTGTGGATGACATCGGTCCTGGACCTGCGGATGACATCGGTCTTGGACCTAACGACACCCCTGGACCATTTGCATAGTTCTTGGAGAAGACAACCACAGAAATGTTGGATTCTCGGATTCTTCGTAAGAGAACGGGCGATATATCATCCCCTCCGCCAAGACCCTCTTCATCCAGGAACATTTGGATTCCCAGCTTGTCGCACAGGGCTTCTTTGAGATGAGTAGTGAAACCAAAGTTGAGAAAAACATCGTACTTCTTCTTCATCAGATCATCATCATCTTCATTGCAGATGGTTACAACAGTACTAGTAGTATTCGATGGTGATGATGAAGAAGAAGCAGCAGCGGCGACAGCCATATTAATCACCGAAGACTGAGGTGGAGATCCCAAAATCTTTCTAAATATGGTGCGCAGAATGACGAGACAACAGACGAAGAAGAAGAAGAAGCTGAGGAAAATATCTTCCTTCTCCTCCATAAATAGAGAGATTGTTGGATCTGAGTTATAAGACCACAAAAGTTTAACGATTAATCAAAGATAAAATATGAGCATGCATGCTTAATTTATATAGAGAAAATTTTAATAAGAAGGCGTACCACAGAAGAAATCGTACGTACCAAACCCAAAGAAAGCTATCAAAAGTCAATTATGAAAAAGAAACAGAAAAATAGTAGTAGTAGTATTGAGAGTACATGAGAAGTGCCGGGTAAATGAAGTCATGAGATGAGAAGCACTTCTTTTCAACAACTGAGAAATTGACAAATACTGTATTAATTTGCTGATTAAACTTATCTCCACTTACATGGGTAGATAACAATGATTTAACCAATGATACCTCAAGGCTAGTACTAGTAGTTATTCACACTATCATAATTATTTTTTAAATCACCGAGTGATCGGCTACAGTGGAGTTAACCTTCCTAGCAATTAAGGAAGGAGGAGATGCATAAACCTCCCTAGCAATTGGCCGTTTACCAAAGTCTTCTTTTAAGCATTTGGCCGACAAAGGCATACATAGTCATATACATTAGTAAATGAAACTTTCTTACAGTTCTCTGCCAAGCCAAAGACAAAGAGACGACAAAGATAGGCAGGTTTAATTAATAAAATACTAATCTTTTCTGCCAAAAGCTCCAGTAATTTCACCGATTCTTTTTTTTTTTTTTGAAAATTATCCAAGACTTGATTGGTGTTTGGATTTTCGAGGTGGGCATGATTTTTTTTTTTGGTAGAAAGGTGGGCATGATTTTGATTCGTTTGTTGACAAGAGACGACAAGCTGGTTAGGCAGGAAGACTTGATTGGTGTTTGGATTTTCACTCAGCTCCCACGGTTGTGTCCCCATCTTAGAAGTCTTTCCTTTGTTGTCCTCTTACAAAGTTTTGAGATTCAAACTCACTGTCTCATCCTCACTCAGTACTAGTAGTAACTTTTTCTCTTCAACTCCTGTCCTCAGTTATGGCTGCTTCTTCATCCAATGATCATCCACCACCGATCAAAAGAAGAAAAAACAGCAGCAATGATGCTCTGATGATGAAGAAGTATGATGTGTTAATCCCTCAACTTCAGAGGTTGCGATACCCGACAAGCTGGGTGTTCCTGGACAAAGAGGGTCTCGGTGGGGGGAGATGATATATCGCCCGACGTAGGTCGAAACCCCCGCGAGGATACATTAAAATTAAATATAGATGCTGCTACTTTTGAAGGAATGGGAACAGGGCTAATTTACTAGTGCTAATTCATTGCCTTAAAATATTTATTCAGCCAAAAGAAAACGCTACTAGTTCTAATTAACTATTCAAGGGAATGGATGATTCACACACATAAAGACTCCAATTTCGGGCACTTTCCATAATAATAAGCTACTAGCGTAGACGTACATCATGTTCTGCACTTCTGCAATCACTGTATATATAGAAACAGACCTCCATCTTTGACGCAGAGCCCAGACTTCACTAATACATAATGCTTATCAAGAATAATGAATATTTGGATCCCGATAGGGAAAAAGCAATGACATTAACTATGATATAGTTATTCAATAGATGCAATAAACGATGAAGAAAAGTGGTCAAATTGGAGATACCATCCTTGAGCAGCAGTGCGCATCATATGATATACAGGACTTTGAGAAGTACAAACAATAGCAAATTAATTTAGGAGAACATATATACATATGAAATAATTGCTAGTAACATGAAACCTGAAACTTATGAGTTGAGCCAATTGGCAAGATATAATTTTGCTCTTATCTTCGGGGTATAACAGATACGGTATTATGTTAACCATGTAAACCTGAAGAGAATATAGTTGATCTTTGCAGATACTGGTCCTTTATTTGATCCACAAAAGCACAAACGGACATCTGCTACGACTTTACACATGATATTGCTATATCATTGGGACCACAAAAGCAAGATGGTAAGGAAGATGCCCCAATAATAAATTATGAAGATAAACTGCCTACATTGTCCAATTAAAGTAATGATAAATCATAAGTAATCAGACAAGGCATACGTCACCAAATGTCACCTAAAAGTTGACAAAGAAGACTGGCATGCGATGATATCCTGAAATCAATGGATGCTAAAATGAGGGGGAGTAGAATACGCACTGCATTTTTTTTTCCTTCACCAAGTTTTTATCCCACTGGGTTTTTCTTGGTAAGGTTTTTAATGAGGCAGTTCTCCCTAAGCGTATTTTACCCAATACATAAAGACATTCAAGGGGAGTAAAAAAAAGTTATAAAATGTGTGAATATCATTTAGTTTGGTACACCTAACATGCCCCTACCCTCCTTCTTCTTTTATATATATTGTGCATCCTATGTTGGCTGTGAATGGAAAAAACCTTTGACATAGTAAAGTGGTTTGTCGGCCTAATATTACGATTCTGTCCCCTCCATCTCTAGTCTCCCGGCGGGTTTTTGGTTGAGCAATTTTCTTCTCTTTCTGGGCAATAGGGCTCTTGGGCAAATTTGTATGTATTAATTTACCTATTTTTATTGTTATAAGACATGTGTTAATGAACACCCGTTGTACTATTATACCTACCAAACAGTATCTACCTCCAACTATATATCATGTACAAACACAGAATGAATTGAAGTGAGTAATATGACGAGCTCTCCCTCTGCTACTCTTCATTTCTTCTTCTCCCGCTTCTACATCTTCCTTATCTTAATTACAACTAGTAAAATACCAATGTTAAGCACTATATTTATAACACGTTATCAGCACGATAACTCTACCCGATTTTTTGAAGAAATCCAGTACAAAGAAACACTGAAAATCAGGCCGGAAGAACTCGGAAAAACCAACTTGAAAACAGGAGAAGTAGGTGCACCCCGAGTTACTATTCATCCGTAACCGTTTCCCGCCGCCTCTCGCACACCGCCACCACCGGCGTCCTCCCCGTGCCGGCGCGACCTCGACGCTACCTTCCCCCTTCGCCGCTGCCGCTGGATGCGCCATCTATGGCTGATGACCCGATGGCTGAGCCCGAAGACCCGTCGGGCCTGCCTTCCTCCTCACGTGCACTGGTAGCCGCCAGCTACCACGCCTCGCCCCTCGCATCGCCTTGCCTCTAGCGTTGTCTTCCCGTCGCGCCGCCACTGCAGCTCACGGCGAGGTGAGCCTCTGCAGGCGGGTCGGCCCGCGCAAGGAAGAAGATGACCCGGTTTTGGTCGGGTCATGGACATGGGCACTTGGGCTGGCCTGGGCCCTTGCACGGGTCTGGGTTAGGTACTGTGCAAGGGTCTGGGCTGACACTGTTCACGGTCCAATTTTTTTACTGTTCATGGCCCAATTTTTACTACTCACAGCCCAATTTTTACTGTTCACGGCTCAAAAAAAAACAAAAAAAAAAGAGAGAAGAGAAGAGAAGAGAAGAAAGAAAGAAAAAGAAAATAAAGAGAGAAAAAAAAGAGAAAAAAAGGGAAGGAAAAGAAAGAGAAAAGAGGGAAGAGAAAAAGAGAGAAAAGACAGAAAAAAAAAGAAAAGAAAAAAAGGAGAAAAAAGGGGAGAATTTCCATTGCCGAAAGATTTATCGAGTAGGCGTTATTTTTTGCTTTTAATTTAATTTATGTTTTTAATTAAATTTCAAATGGGCTATGGAAAGGCCCATTGCATTTATTTTGTTTAATTTACGTTTGATTGGGCTCGTATAAGGCCCATTGCATTTATTTTTCAGTCATTTATTTTAATTGGGCTAATCAATAAAAGGCCCGTGATTATTTATTTTAATTCAGTTTTTTTTTATTTATGTTACTTGGATGGGCGGCCCTCAAAATTTCCGGAAGAAATTTGAATATGGGCATTAAATGTTGAAATGCATAATAGTCTCGAAGACTAAATGAAAGAGTCCAGCAGACTCAATAAAAGAAAAATGCAGCAAAGACCTGAAGACTTACTGCCAAAAGGCCCATTGCATTTAATTTTTAGTCATTTATTTTAATTGGGCTAATTTATGTAAGGCCCATTACTTTTAATTTTTCGGTTATTTAATTCTTCATTGGGCTAATTAACGAAAGGTCCATGTTTATTTCTTTCATTACAGTCTTTAATTTTATTTAAATTATGTTATTCAAAACCCTTATAATTTCCAGAAGAAATTTATTATGAGTATCAAATGCGGACAAAATTTACATGATAATAGTCTGGGAGACTAATTATAAGAGTCCAGCAGACTCAATAAAAGAAAATACAACGAAGACTGGAAGTCTTACCGTTCAAAAGATCCTGAAGATCCTTCAAATGAAAATCGAAAATAAACACTATTACCACCAGAAGATGGAACTTATATGACCACTAGAAGGTGGATATTATACTTGCTTACCCTGTAGGAGCAATTCATTTTATATTCAATTCATTTTATGTTCAGTTTAAATTATTACGCATTGCAATTTATTTTATTTACTTTTCAGTACGTTATAATTGTTTCTAGAATAATACCTCAAGCATTAATCTCGAAGACAATGCAAAATTGACATCCACAGGGGGAGAATTATATGTGTGGATGTCAATACAACATATTATGACATCTCGAAATGAGAAAAAGATTAACACGCTCCAGAAGAGCATAAATCCGAATATGTTCCTGAAGAACGCATGTTTTAAATATGATCTAGAAGATCGTATATTTACGCTCTGGAAGAGCATATACTCTTGAAGAGTACAGACACCCCTAGTAATAAAATGAATTATTATGGATCCCGATGAATTGACTCTAATCTATTCCCTGAAGTGAATAAAACAGTATAATTATTTGTGCCTGTGGGCGTAAATGAGATAATAAATGGAAAAGACTCAAAGAAAACATGCATATTATTTTTACATAAGGGATCATTACTCGAGAACATCCACATAAAGGAATTGTTCTCATACATAAAGCTGATTGAAATTATTTAACGGTTGAGTACAACATTGTCCCTGAAACTCTGAGCCTCACCATTAATGTTGACCCTAACACTGTCGTTCCAGGAGAACCACATACCACCCATGTTGTTTTCTCCAGGTATCTCAAACCGATTATTTGGAGGAAAACGAAGTGGAATCACAACATGATTTTCTCCTGCTTGCCCCAAAGTCTCAGTAATCAGTACTATGTTAAGCTTGTACTGATTCTTCAGATCCCTTAAGGTACGCACAAAGTCTTGAGATCTTCTTGCTACACCCCTACAATTCCACAGTAAAAGTCGTACCTTAGGCCATGTAGGTGGTAACCCAATCACCCTTGGGACGCTCCGAGCCATCATAGTGTAAGTTTCCGAACATGCCTTATGACAGTCATATGCAAGTAAACACGCAGCGAAAAAAACGGAAACTAACCAAGGAACTCATGCAAAGCCACATAAACCATGTAACAATTTTACTTACCTTGTAAGATTGAGGTCTTTCACTCAATTGCCGGAAGGAATCAGTGAGAGCGAGACAACGGCCTGGCTCCTCTACGGTATCCACACGAACCGTGATAGCTTGGAGTCGTCCCACGATACAAGTCTCGAGCACCCTGGACTGGTGTGCTAGCAACAATAATAACCGGGGCTATGTTTGTGGTGGTTTTGGTGTTCTTCTTTTCTTTCACAAAAGAAGAAGAAGAAGAGAGGGAGTAAGAAGTCTGAAAAACTCAAGCACAAAGGCAGGAGCTGGGCTGCAAAACGTGAGTGAAGAGGAGAATGTGATCAGATCACATTCCTTAGCCACATCCTCCATAATGCACAATAGTTTAAACACTAATGCCCATAATGGTGGACCAATGATGATGATGATACCCACCATTGTCCCCCACTAATCCCAATCAGACCACAACCCACCAAACAAGCGTGTCTGAACAATAATTCACAGAATTATTGATCCCAAAACCGGCCCTGGTTCAACCATGGTCCAACCATAGTTCAACCACGACCACGGTCCAACCACACCCGATCCAACCACGGTCCAACCACGGTTCGACCTTCTGCTCGAATCATCGGTTCTATGTGTGTGACCCAGTAGGCACTTGTAACGTCCGGCAATAATTGTAAAATTCTCATTTAACAATTATAAGCAAAGAGCGGCGTCTAGCAACACATCATTGCTACCCGAACGACAAGATCAGTACTGATTCTCTATGCCTCGGAACATGTCATCGTCCTTTCATCCCATTATCAAGATCAAACACTAGACATGGAATATGTCAATCTCGTATGTGTTTAATCTATGTTTCTTGATCCCCGAGTTAACTGTATAAGACGGATTCCCGTGATATCACCATATCACCTAATCCGAGCATGGCCATGTATTTAACAGTTCAACTCTATCAAGAAACCATCCGATAATATACCCGTTATATGGGTCGGACGAATCCCCTCTTAGTCCATCAAAACCCACTACATACTCATCATATACCCAATGATTACCCTTATGTCCACCCAGTTACGGATGACTAGGAATAATATCAAAGTACATGATCCATATGTTGGATACCTTGACGATCTCAGGTCGGAGGACAATACATCTCTATAAGAACCACTAATGACAAACATATAACATTCCATGTAGGGTTCTTATATGGGTCGGTCCGGTCCACAAGTTCTCCAACTTGTACCCGTATGTAGAATTCGTATCGCATACAAATTCTCAACATACGCTAGTCTTAATTAATTATTACAACCCGTCCGTAATAATAACCGACAAGGGACATTTAAGAATATATCAAATATAAACTAGGGTTATAAATATGTGCAAGCAATTATCTCATAATCATTTTTATTGGAATAACCTCAATGTATATACATGACTACAATCATCCATAGATTGGCTTTTGGGCATATATCTAACACATAGAAACCTGATAATAACTGCTTTGATTTAAAATTTGACATGAAGGCTCTAGTTGAAAATCCTGCAGTCTATTAGATATGAAAAACATAATAGAATTAGCCGAGCCATAAAAGGAAGCCCTTAGATTGCTTTGGTCCTCTAGGAAGAATGTTTCTTCCATAGGAGTTACAAAGAACCTAGATGAATATAGTTCATCAACAAACACTAAACGAGGAATTCTCGCCAGATCATTCGGTAATTCCTCTTGCTACTCATTCACCATATTATATGCAAACCTATTTCTTCTTCCTAGAGAGGCACCCTCAACAAAGAAAACAGTAGCTGGGGAAGGCATTTTTTCTTGTCTTGTTGATTTTTCTGAGTTTTTTACATCTTCCCGTCTCAACCGCCTCCCCTTCTTATAGTCTGAGATTAGACAGCTAGGTGTCAGTTTTTCAAATGTGGACCCTTTTTTTTCTGTCTCCGAAAAGATCCAGAAAATTTTTCGGTAATTAAAACTTTGCATTATTTGTCAGTAAACTCCAAAGCTTTTCAATCTTCGAGGTTTTTGATTTTGGAAAAGTTTGCCACTACTTTAATTATTGTCCAATAATTCTGATCTTTTTCGACATGAGTGGCAGAAATAAGCCTAAAATTAGCACATATATAGCTAGCCTGAAGCTAGCAGTTGAGTAATTGAAACTTAACATATCCAGCCAGAAGCTGAAATGCTCTAGCCTGAAGCTAGAAATTTAAAGTGTTTAAATACACAAGTTTATACAGCCTGAAGCTGAGACCAACTAGAAGTTGGCTGATAGATATGTAATTTATAGCTAGTATGCACCAGCCAGAAGCTGGTAGATAATTTTTCTAAGTTATCCAGCCTGAAGCTGGCACATAAATAGCAGCCTGAAGCTGGCACCAACTTGAAGTTAGTACATGGACATATTGTTTGGCATGACCGGTTGGGCCATCCCGGGTAAATAATGATGCACAAAGTTTATTTGGTCATTCATTGAAAAGCCATAAGTTTTTACAATCAATAAATTTCTATGTGTTTATTTGCTGTGAAATTAATAATACGGCCTTCCTAAGATGAGATTGACCTAGACCAGCAAGTTTGGGATTAATTCAGGGATATAAACGCGGACTAATAAATCTACCGTGTTGACTATCTAGGTAATTTTTACGATGCATCGACTAGATGGTCCATTGTGTGACGCAAGTTGGCATTGTGCGCACTTGTTTTAATGATTAAGCCACTTGCGGGTACATATCCCTACTTATGTTACTAGACTATATGTCTAGATAATGCTGGTATATTTCATCAATGGATAATGTATATCATTGAAAATAAACTCAAAGAGATCTGGGCCATATTGACAATTGATTGCAGGACCATTGATGAAATGTTACTGTTTGATAAAATAGTATTTTATATGCAGCAACACTTGAGTGCATCAAGCCAATATCATGATTAAAGATCTCCTCAATCAATTGATTAATGGTCACATACTTAGTATTTCCCATCTTCGGACCATCGGTTATTCAGTATATAATGCTCCACCACAGGATTGTGAAATGGTCCCTTAAAGAAGATTGGGAATCTACGTTGGGTATGTATCTCCATAAATTACAAAAATAATTGAAACCTATGACAGGAGATTGGAGAATTATTTATAGTAAGATTTGCTTATTAATTGATATTTTACCCAACATCAAGGGGAGAGAATAAGCAGCTGGATCAAGAGATTATTGAAATGATTTATCAATATCTAGTTTTTTATCCTCGAATAAATTAGTATGAACCTGAAGTTCAAAAGATGATTCATTTGCAAAAGAATAGTAAGTCATTTGCCAAACATTGTTATTTGAGAAGTGTGACCATATACCAGCTGCAAATGCTCCTGTTTAGATTGATAAACAATATAAGTACGCAAATAAATCTATAGATTATACTCGGTTCCAAAAGAAAAGAAATTCTCGATAGAGAAAAAGGAGCAAAGTGATAAGATGGCCCTAGTATGGAAATAAGGCCTCTAGTAGAGGTTTGAATTAAAAGTCCTTATGAAGAGAAAAATCCTCCATAAGAGGATTTCTCACACAAATTGATAAAGTTCCAGAAGTAACTCAGGTACTTGAAATAAATGAGCATGATAAGATTTCAATCACAGTGTCAGAAATAAGATGGAACCTACATGTAATAACCGTCGACGGAATATGTGTTTTATAGCGCTAAATATTATGAAAGAAAATGAGGATCATGAACCTACATTTATTGATGAATGTAGGCGCAGAATGATTGGCGAAAATAGAGAGATATAATTAAGGCTGTGTTAGACTCGCATGTGAAGCGAGGAATTTTTTGGACCTATAGTCCGTACAATAATGATATAAAACCGGTCGATTATAAATGGGTGTTTGTGCGAAAAAGGGGGGAAAGCACGGCTTTCGCACAAGATTTTGCCCGACGAGCTGATATTTAATTATGAGGAGATATACTCCCCTGTGGTGGATGCAATTATTTTTAATATGTCTGGCATAATATGAAAAGAATTAGAAATGCATCAAATGGATACTATAACAGCCTGTTTCTATGGATCCACAAATTATGACATATGTATAAGAATCCCTGAAGGATTCAAGTTGCCAGAAGCAACTAATTCCCAAAAATATACAAAATTAAGTTGATATTTATATGGTTTGTACCATTCTTGCATATATGCTCTATGTGTTAGTTTCATATGTGAATTAACTATTATCGTTGTTAATGATTTAGATACTATTATCTAAATATTATTGGAACTCCTGAAGAAGTCTCCAAATGCCGTGCTATATTTTAAGAAAGATTTTTTTTGAGATGAAAAATCTCATTGGTCCTGGAGCACCATGTCAAAGTGTAATTTATCATGTTGGTAATATGAAACTTGTAGTTTTTGCCATAAACCTATTGGCAAGATATGGCTTTGCTCTTATCTTCGGGGTAGTATTATGTTAACCCTGTAAACCCGAAGGGAATATAGTTGGTCTTTGCAGATGCAGGTCCTTTATTTGATCCACACAAAGCGCAAGCAGATACCTGAGGTATCATGGCAAGCACAGACAGACATCTGGTACAAGTTTTCACGTGAAATTGCTATATCATCAGGACCACAAAAGCAAGATGGTAAGGAAGGTGCTCCAACAACAAATTATGAAGATAAAGTTGCCTACATTGTCTAATTAAATTAGTGATGTATCAAAAGTGATCGGACAAAGCACACGTTACCAGAAGTTAACAAGGATGGTTGACATGCAACGAAAACATGACATCCAGGGAGGCCTAAATGAGGGGGAGTAGAATACGCACTGCACTCTTTTTCCCTTCACCAAGTTTCTATCCCAGTGGATTTTTCTTGGTAAGGTTTTTAATGAGGCAGTTATCCCACAAAAGCGTATTCTATCCAAAGTACAACAATATTTAAGGGGGAGTGTTATAAAACATGTGTTAATGAACACCGTTGTACTATTATACCTACCAAACAGTATCTATCTCCAACTATATATCATGTACAAACACAGAATGAAATGAAGTGAGTAATATGACGAGCTCTCCCTCTGCTACTCTTCATTTCTTCTTCTCCTTTTTCTACATCTTCCTTATCTTCATTACAACCAGTAAAATACCAATATTAAGCACTATATTTATAACATTTATAACATATTCAACTTTTTTGGTTTTTTCGTCTTTGTTTGAGCATATATCAAAATGAGAGCATAAAATCTTTGGGTGCACTACTTTGGTGCTGACATCTTTTGGGTCTACTAATTAGACATTCTTCAAAGTGTATTGGTCTGGGAATATTAACACTTTTTTTGATAATGGGGAATATTAACACTTTTGTCGCCACGAAGGCTAACAAAACGCACTTAGCTAGCTCGGCATGCATCAGTTAAAAGCAAAATAACTCAAAAATACTTTGCTTGCTACAATCTTTTTTTTATTGCACCAGTAAAGAATAACTCAAAAATACTTTGCTTGCTACCTTTGACAAAGGATTGTAGACAATGTGCAGACCATGTGCGTAACGAAGTGCCATTACATGATTACATGATTAATATATTATATATTTTCTTTACTGGTGCAATTAAAAAAAAAAAGGATTGTAGACAATGTGAGTAACGAAAGTTCCTAACATGCAGGTTTTGACAAAGGTAGCAAGCAAAGCTAATATTCCCAGACCAATACACTTTGAACTGATGCATGCCGAGCTAGCTAGGTGCGTTTTTTTATTGCACCAGTAAAGAATAACTCAAAAATACTTTGCTTGCTACCTTTGGAAAACCAAGGGCGAGATCTTTAAAGATGAATTAATAAGCGGATAGAGTACGTGCATGTATACTTAGCTTCCCCCCGGTTAAGTCCTCCCTTCCCCCAGTACAACAGATCTTGTTAACCCTACACTGAACTCACCTGACCTCTACAAAGCTCCAGCCTGAATCTTGTGCTTCACCTATAGAAAACCTTCCTGTAGTGTAATCAATCTTACTCTTTTATTAGCTTGCTCTCTCTCTCTGTTGTCGATTGTGTTTCATTCCTATCATATATCTTCTCATTCTTTAACAGACTATTTTCTCCAAAAAAAAAAAAAAAAAAGAAGAAGCCATGGCCGAGGCTGTTGTGTCCGCTGTCTTTAGTGTCCTATTTGACAAGATGGCTTCCCCAGAGGTTGTCAACTTTTTCAAGCAGCGGAAGCTGGACCACAAGCTGCTGCAGAAGCTGAAAACAAGAATGAACAGTGTCAATGGGCTGCTCGCGGATGCTGAGGAGAAGCAGATCGATTCGCGGGCCGTGAAGAATTGGATGGACGACCTCAAAGACATTGCTTATGAAACTGATGACTTCCTGGACGAGATTGCCTACAGAGCCCATGAACAGCAGATCACGGAAGCAGGAGCAAGAAGTCCAAAAATTACCTGCTCAGATCAGGTGCGAAACTTCCTCTCTTATCTTATAAATCCATGTAAGAAGGGGATGGGAGAGATGCAACCCAGATTGGAGGAGATCTTTGACAGAGTAGAAGACTTGTTGCAACAAACACATACACTTGGTTTAGTGGCGCAAGTTGGGAGGAGGGCTGATCATTCATCATCATCATCATCATCATCATCTCAGGACAGAACAACCACTTCTCAGTTGGATGATCCTGTTGTTTATGGCAGGGACAAAGAGAAAGAAGCTATAATACAATTGTTGTTGTCCGATGATGCAAAGGGCAAACACCCTGATGTGATTCCCATAGTCGGAATGGGGGGGGTAGGTAAAACCACACTTGCACAACTTGTTTACAACGATAATCAAGTGAAGCAACGGTTTGACGATAAACATAGAGCATGGGTCTGCGTCTCCGAAGAATCTGATATTTTCAAGGTGACCAAAGACATTCTCAAAGAATTCCGTGTACCGGGATGTGATTCATCAACTCCCAATCAGCTGAGAATTATGCTAGAGGAAAAAGTAAAAGGGGAAAGGGTTTTACTTGTTTTGGATGACATCTGGAATGAACGTGCCAACTGGAGAAGTTTGCTGGCACCATTCTCATATGCTGCTCAAGGAAGCAAGGTCCTCATTACCACACGATTTGAACAAGTGGCATCAGCCATGTCTTCAGTTCCGAGTCTCCAGCTAAAAGAACTAAATGAAGATGATTGCTGGCAGTTGTTTGCACGACGTGCCTTTGATGGTGGCGCCGCTGATGCTTGTGGAGAATTTGAAGAAATCGGGAAGAAAATCGCACTAAAATGCAAAGGCCTTCCTCTGGCTGCAAGAACCCTCGGAAGTCTACTCTATCGCAGGAAAAATGCTAGAGACTGGGAATCCATATTAAATAGCAGTATGTGGGATATACGCAATAGCAACATTATTCCGGCTCTGAGATTGAGCTACCATTATCTCCCCTCCCATCTCAAGCAATGTTTTGCTTATTGTGCTCTCTTTCCAAAGGACTTTGTATTCCAGAAGGAAGAGTTGGTTCTCTTATGGATGGCAGAGGGATTCATTGTCCAACCCGATACAAGCAGAGACATGGAAGACATTGGAAATGAGTATTTTGAAGAACTGGCAAGCAGGTCATTTTTAATTTTTGAAAAAACTGGGTGGTATGGTGAAAGAATCTTTGTTATGCATGATTTGGTCAATGATTTGGCAAAATCTATAGCGGGGGAATTTTTCTACAACATGGATGATGTTGAGAAGCGGGAACCTAGTGGAAGGACTCGCCATTTGTTTTGTATACAAGATGGATCTAATCCACTGGAGCGAGTGAAGAGCCTCTGTGAAGCAAGGATGTTACGGACCTTGAAATATACGGTGCATGGTCAATCTGGTCAGTCTCTCAATTTTTTGTCAAGTCAGAGGCGCTTGCGAGTGCTGGATTTTTCCTCTGAGAGGAGGGATAGTGATGCAGTAAACATTTTGTCAGAATTGGTTGGAAGTTTGAAATACTTGAGGTTTATGCGACTGAGGGGGTCGTCAATGCAAAGTTTGCCAAAAGATGTGGGTAGTTTATGTTATTTGCAAACACTGATCCTGGATGATTACTACATACTCACTGGGTTGCCTAATTCGATAGGCAAGTTAAAGGAGTTGAGGCATTTTAGCCTAAATGATACAAGGGTAGAAGTGTTGCCTGATTCGATAGGCAAGTTAAAGGAATTGAGGCATCTAGAGCTTGAGAGCACACGGATCCAACAGCTTCCCGATTCTATAGGTGGTCTCTACAATTTGCAGACTTTAAACTTGTGTTGGTGTAGTGGACTTGCTGAGCTTCCAGACAAGATGACGGATCTAGTCAACCTATGTAATCTTGTTATTAGGGGGACTGGTTTGAAATATATGCCAGTAGGGATGGGCAAACTGGTGAAGCTCCAGACTTTAACAAATTTTATTGTTGGTGAACAACAACAGCGAGGTTCTGGGCTTGGAGAGTTGGGGGAGCTCCGAAATTTACAAGGGGAATTAGGGCTTGAAAATCTGGAGAACGTTGTGGATGAGGGAGATGCCTTGAGGGCCAATTTGAAAGACAAGAAGGGGCTACGGGAGTTGGAGTATTGGTGGAAGAATAATGATGGTTCAGCAGCCGACGCAAGCCTACTCCTACAGCATCTGCGGCCTCACGTAAACGTGGAGGGGATTGAGATTAAAGGATTTAGGGGTACAAGTCTTCCGGATTGGGTGGGGGACTCCTCCTATTCCAAGCTTGTGAGTTTGGTTCTTTCTAAGAGCAAACACTGCACTCACTTGCCACCGGTTGGGCAGTTGCCGTTCTTAGAAACACTTTGGATATCTAAGTTTGATTGCGTAGTGAAAGTGGGGGCAGAGTTCTACTACGGTGGTGGGAGTTGCATGTCTTCAACCCAACAACAACCATTTCAATCCCTCAAACGTCTAGAGATTAGTGACATGCCACGATGGGAGGAATGGATGTCTGATGATGATCCAGATGAGGGACAAGGCAACAGAAGGAGGGCATTCCCTGTTCTGGAGCGTCTAGAACTTCACTCATGTAGGGCACTGAGGAGGGTGAATCACCTTTTACTCCCATCCCTCGTTAGTTTTTTACTAGATGGATGTCCCAAGCTGGCCTTTCCCAACCGCCTTTCTCTCCCGTCCCTTGTTCACCTGACTGCATTTGGTTGTCAAGCACAAGAACTATTATTAGAACAACTTGTAGAAGGAGGGTCTTCTTCTACAATCCAAAGGCTTAACATTACGAAATGCAGCATTGGCATGGTTTGGGGTTTGGATGAGCTCTCTTCTCTTTCATCCTTGTACCTGGATAATATCCAAGGTTTGGAATCCTTCTCCGGGAGGATATCTTTGCCTTGTAGCCTTACCCAGATTACCTTATGGAATCTCCCAAACCTCAAGTCTCTGGGTTACAATGGGCTTCACCATCTCACTTCTCTCAAACAATTGGCAATCCTGTATTGCCCCAAGCTCCAATGCATCCCAGAAGAGGGGCTGCCCCCATCCCTTCCCTATTTACTAATCAAAGGATGCCCTGTGCTGCAAAGGAGGTGTCAAAAAGGGGAAGGGGAAGATTGGCCCAAAATCTCTCACATCCCCAAAATAAACATTCCTCCTCCAAATTAAACCACAAGGTAAGTACACACACGACTTCTTGAAAAAATCTTAATCTGGGCTTATTTTGCATCATCGCATATATACTTACTTATAGGAGGAAGTTCTTACTTCTTTGCCTCTAATTAAAATTCATTGACGTGGTTGAATGCTGATGAGAGAGGTTAGGGGCAGTATTGGTTGGCTTGAAGGAAACTTGCATGTCTTCTAATTATCTGAATTTGTGAGACAAGCAGTTTTGGAAGCAAATCCTGTTTAATATATATGCTTGTGCTATAATGATGTTCTTTTGTAGTTCTTACATAGAAAGAGAAATATAGCAGACAAAAAAAGACCTAAAACCTTTTTCCTTCTCTTTTCTATGTAAAGTCTCAATCCTCTTAATTTCCCCGTAAATATTAGATTTGAAATTCAACCTGCAACCAGCAAAATAAATAGGAAGAATTGTCAATTGCGCATTTCACTACTGCTAATAGAAATATTGTTAATTTCCCGTCCTCTCATTTCCATTCATTACCATTTATTGCTATAGGAAGACGAAGAAGAAGACGAAGAAGAATACGACTAAAACAGTTTGGTATGTATCTAACAGTCTTTACTTTTACTTTTTATGTTTCTACCTATGATATGAAGGCATATATATCACATGCATCCCTAGTTTGTATCTTTCTGTATGTAATAAAATATGGATTAACATCAAATTAAACAAATGTACCTACTAGTCCACATCGTTGGTTACCTTGTGTGCATGCATTCTTGTAATTAATCTTAATCTGGGCTTATATTCGACTTCAATAAGTTTTTGAGACGACACCTCAAATTATGGTTGCTGGTGGGTGATGCATGTGGATGGATGATAAGAGCCACGAATTGTGAGGGAATCTAGAAATATATGAACTTTAACATTAATAAAAGGTCTACCTCTTCATAAAAAAAAAAAAAATAGTTAAATGATTGTTGTACTTGTGTAGAAATATTTTGTGAGGGTGCTTAAACTTATACCTTACATCTTCTGTAATTCGTTTATTTTTTCAATGGATACATGGTCAAGTAATTTATATCTTGGTAGTCTGGAACAATTGCTAGATGGCACTGAGCTTCTTCAGTACGTAGTCCATTCCTTTTTATCCAGGCAATTGGTAAGTTGAGATGCTTTCTCCACCACTTCACCAAGACTATTTGACAAATTAACCAATGTATGGTTAAAAATTTGTGACCATTTTTTTTTGTTGATCATCTTTTATCACTCAAATAATCTACTCGCTAGCTATTTGCATTCCCAATCGGTAATTTACTGGTTAATGTAGTTGTCTGATTACCAGTGGTTTGATCCTTCATATGGACGTTGAGCATCAACAATTTGAAGTGCTGCTTATTTGGTGCATGAGTTGATGAGCTTTTGATTTTTGTTAGTTTTCTTTTCTCAAATGGGATTTCTTCTAAGTTCTACCTTGATATTTTGTTATGTAGGAAAAATGGAAAAGCTTAGGTAGGCAAGGAGATGGCCAACGATCCGCCATCAATCTATAACAAGACAATGACCGAAATCCTAAGGCCTCGTCCAATTCTCCGGGAATTAACAATTAAAAGTCATCCTTGTTGTAGATTTTTGCTTATCTTTATTCATCCTCCTGTTCACCTCATTTAGCAAAATTTATTTAAGTAATTTCATCGGGGATCTTGCGAAAATTGTTGCTGTGACAAATTTTCTTATCTCATGTCAGTTAGGTGGACATGTTTTCATATTATAGAGTGCCATATTAATGTTGAACTTAATTCATTCACTGGGGCTTTGTTTGATGGGTTGGATATCCTTGTGAGTTGTGAGGTAGAAATTGTATATGGTGGTTATTCAATACATCGGATGTTTTTTGTTACCATATTTTTGAACGTTATTTTGAGATAGATGGATATATATCGGGCTTAATAGGAACCAGCAGGAAATTATAGGGATGGACTCTTGAGGATACGTAAATAAGGTACATTTGGGCCTAAAAGTCCAAATAGAAGGAAGAGTTTATAATTCCACGACACAATTATATGACTCTATAAGAAACCCAATGGGCCTTCTATATCACTGTAAATGCAATGCATTGCACACATTCAAACACAAATACTGCACGGCATATCTCTCCACGGCACACACCGCCGATCAAACTATCTTCTCCCCTTTACTTCTCTGGGCACTCTCTCATAACCCATCATCTCCCACCTCGCCTCTACCCTCCTCCCTGTGGCCTTCTCTACCTCAGACATCAACTTCAAGAGGATGGCACTTATGGTTTCTGTTTCCAATTATAAAGTCGTTGCGATTCGTAGATTGAGAAACTATACCCCCCATCAGATATTGATTTACTCTTCACCTGAATCCTTATCCGTGGGATATAAGCGCTCCGTCCACCTCCACGGTGCCGTAATTTGGGTGGGGGTGTGACGAAGGTGCTAAATGTGAAAGGTTGAAAGACTTCTCAAAATTTACAACATACCATTCAAAATTTGTAGGCTACTAGAAGAAGACTTTAACCATTCAAGATTTGCAGGCTATTAGAAGAAGACTTTGAACAAATAATTCATTCGGTGAAATTTTGTACATAATGGCAAGTTGCACCGAAAGCTAGTTACTCCATAATTTCAAAGACAAAGACATGATGCATGAAGACTTGGAAGGAACCACCGGCTACATTAGACATTAGACAATATGTGTGAAACCAAATAAAATTGTGCTATAATAAATAAAAGTAGTGTGTGTGCATGTGTATTTCTTTTGAATGAGCATGGCCATGCAGGCAAACTTGCCTATATAAACCCATGCAATGTAACATTAGGCATAAGTGAATTTGAGTGAAACATTTCCCTTGGTAGAGAGTTTTCTCTTCTCCTTCTAGTTTAAGTCTCTTAGGTGGATTCCTTTGAGTTTAAACTTAAACATTTTCTTTCTTTTTCTTTTTTCCTAGAGTGGTGAGTATCTGTATCTTTAGAAAAATTATAGAGAGTTAGTGATTATAATCAAGGACGGATGCACAGTGTTGTCACCGTAGGCAGGTGTGGGCTGAGGGATGTGATGTAACAATGCCTGAATATGGTGGGTCCCTCAGGGGAGGGCCTTCACATACTTTCCCTAAAATTTATGTAAATACTCCCAAAATTGGTACCACCATCGTGGACTTTGTACAGAAATTTGGCAATCTGGTTAAAAATTGCTATTTTAAGTCTTCATTATAGTCAGTACATTTCATTACTGTTGTCTGTACTCTTTATTTTCACATTTACGGATGGCAATTTTTCTGGGTCTACCCGATACCCACTCAAAATCCGCTTTTATGGGTAGGTTATTACCCGACTTTGACCGGGTAAAAAAAGGGTAGGGTATTACTCGGACCCGAGTTGACCGGGTCTGGGTAGGGTCTGGGTCTAGGTTTTACCTTACCCCTTAGACCCTATCCATTATAATATTCTAAATCTATAAACGAATTATAAAAATTAATTTGAGTTTCTTTCTTTTGTTTCTTTAATTCTTTTCGACTCACCTCCTCTTCTTTTTCTATTGAAATTTCGTTCACCTCCTCTTAGGTCTATTAAAATTTCGTGCTCTACAACCCTAAACTAATATTATGTTATTATAATTTTTCTTTGTCTTAAAAGAAACTTTAATTTATAATTATCCTACAATTATTTATGATAATAATATGGAAGAAGAAAATAAGTATTCAATATTAATTTATATTTTTAACTTATTATAAGATTCTTATTTTTATATTATTTAATAATATGAACCTTTTTTAGAAAAATATATGTTGATCTTGGTAGAGAAGAGGATGGAGATTAAGAAATAAATGATTGTTTGCATTTTGAGTTGAGAAAAGTTACATGCTACTTTAAAATTTTGTATTTCTTGTTATTTTTAAAATTTTTATGCTTGAACATGGAACATATTTCATTAATGTTAATTTAATAATTGTAGAATTTTTTTTTAAAAAATTAGAACTTGATTTTTACTTAGCGGGTATAACGGGTATACCCTTACCCAGACCCGTATTACCCGTTGGGCAAAAAAATAAAACTTTACCCTACCTGGTTCATAATTAGTCCATTCTTATCCTACCCGTTTTGATTAAGGGTCTAGGTCTGGATCTTGCTTACCCTACCCGACCCTACCTGATTGCCATCCCTATCCCCAAGTTCTTGTGAAACCAGATATTATTGTCTTATTTCCTGGCATTGTCAGTGGGTGTCCTGATGCTGTCCCATGAAGGTTGATGTCTGCAAAAGTATTATGCTGGCAAGCATCTTTTTGTCATATAAGGGACAAAATTTGTCTTACCATATACATATATGGGCTTGTTTTTATATCATGGACATAAATAAGGAGACAATTTTTGTTATCTATGATATACAAAATGAAGAGTGAATATAAGGCATACTATCATCAATCTTGATGCTGAAATAAACATTATAACAAGAGCAAAAGAATGATGCTGAAATAAACAATACAAGAAAAGCAAAGGAGCCATGCAAATCCTTAAGGAACATCCTAACTTCACAGTGAAAACATTCTTTGCAGATCCTTTCCAAGCCCAGCACTCATCTGTCCTAATACTGAAATTGACCATATAAAGCTTGCTGCAATCATTCTGCATTGATCCACCTCCCATGAATATAGAGTTAGAGTCCAAGCTTCCATAATAGACGCAATCGATCCTGCATGATCAAAGCCATATTAGATATAGAAGAATACTGAAACCTGGATATAGCAAACAATCTAGAAAACACAACCTTTAAAACTCTCATATCAGACCAAGCATCTAGCCAAAAATTTAGAGTAAAGCCACTACCAATCAAATGGTGAATAACCGATTCAAGTCCAACCCTTTTAAATCGCAAACCAGATCCCGCATTTACAAAGTACAACCAAATTATTCAACTGTGTGTTTTGCATCATGGCTTCATTGCTTGCCTACAGATACATATGCATAACTTCACATTCAAGTGATGATACCCTCAATTTCTAATGCCTGGGGTGCATGTGGCTAATGTCTACAATATTTACTCAGGCTAATGTCTAAGAGATTCTTGAAATTCTCTACAATATTTACTGCTAATGTCTCATTGCCTGGGGGTGCATGTGGCTTGACCTATATAATTCAAGTTTGACACACGTGCAATAGCTCGAAATCAAGGATATCACTTTCTTTCTGCTCAATATACATATATATGTACACACATATAAGCACCAATCAACCATTTTCTATTCTCTTAATGATTTTTCCGATCAAAATGAGTGCATAACTGTAAGTATTGAAAGAAAGGAAGTGCAAGAGCTAAGATGCATGCCACCATCATATGAAGCAAAACATTCCCTGATATCACATGTATTGCACGCGAACTAAATGCATTAATGAGGGATATAAATGGAGGGTGACCTGTGATAAGACTAAAGAAAAAATAGACTTCAGTTTTTTTTTTGTCGAAAGAAAAAAAAGGCATCAGTGGTGTCATCATCGCCCCGTCGGTCCAGGCCCCGGTCAATACCGGTTACATCCTGGCATTAGACCCTCCTCATAGGAGAGACCGCCCAACCGGAGCACCAGCGGACACCCTTACCTGCTACGCGTCATAATACCGGGGAATCACCGGGCTCAACGGCCAGCACCCCACCGTGTGGAAGGCCGTATTCGGCTGCATCACACTATGGGGCTTGACTGGAAGCGCCGGGACTCGAACCCGAGTCTTAGAGATGGCAGGTTGAAGGCCTTGCCACTGGGCCACCACCCCCGGTGGTAGATAGACTTCAGTTGATAAAATAGTTAGTATTGTGATTGTATTGTATCTCTTATTGTCAATCTTATCTCTGTAAGATGTGTATCATAAGTCAATATATGTACAGCAGAACTGCACACTAAATGCTTCCTGTATACTTTCGTTCATGGTAGCGGAGCAGTTACCTATCTCTTGAAGGTTGTTTGTTAAACAAAATTATTATGTTTTCTCATCATGTCTTCGAGTTCTTCATCCAGTTCTTCAACTTTGTCTTCATCTTCCTCCTCGTCTACCTCTTCTGTGTCCACTTCTCTTTCCTCTACAGTTCATTCTATCTTGAGTGTGAGTAACATAAAAAACTATGTCCCAACTACCCTTAATTTCTCTAACTTCTTGGTCTGGCAGAGTCTGCTCTATACGGTTCTCCAATCTCATCAAGTCACTGGCCATGTTGATGGCACCTGTGCACAGCCTCTTGCATCTATTCCCTCTTCCGAACCTGGTGCCCCTCCTGAACCCAACCCTGCTCATTCTCAGTGGAATCAAATAGATAGTACAATTGTCACCTGGATTTTTGCCACTATTTCTTCTGATATTCTTCAACACATAGTTCGGCCTGGTTTGGTTCAAACTGCGAGAGAGGTTTGGTTGGCAGTGGAAGCCTTATTTCATGATCATGTCCATGCTAGGTATATAGAGTATAGGTCTGCATTTGTTCAATCTAAAAAGGGGTCTAGGTCTGTCTCTGCATATCTTCAATCTGTTAGGAGTATAGCTGATAGTCTCGAATCGATAGGGAGAGGTTTGAGTGAAGATGATGTTGTTCTTCAAATTTTAGATGGTTTACCAGATGCATATTCTGATTTTGTCACCATGATGACAAATAAAAATCCTCTCCCATCTTATTATGAGCTTCGTTCTGCTCTTCTTGTGCATGAATCTTGTCTTGGTAAGGCTAAAGAATCTTCTGTGTCTGTTGAGTCTTCTCAAGTGTTTTTTGCTTCTAATCGTGGACGAGGCAACCGTGGTGGTTTTAACAAAAATCGTGGTGGTCGCCCTTCTTATAATTTCAAGCCTTATTATAATAACCAACAACAGTCTTTTTCTTCTCCACCTCGCCCTTCTTTTTCGCCTCGTCCACCTGGCTCTTTTCCTCCTCACCCTCCTCGTCCTTCCTCTTTGTTGGGACCAGGACCGGTGCGCTGTCAGCTTTGTGATGCATATCAACATACCGCCAAGCATTGTCCCCAACGCATGTCTGTGTCGACTTTTGCAGGGGTGCATGATGCATCGTCCTCTTCCTCTGGACCGGTTTGGTATGCTGATTCTGGTGCCACGAGTCATATGACTAATGACACTAGTAATCTTGACTCTTTTTCTAAGTACACAGGCTCTGACTCTGTCCAAGTTGGAGATGGTACATTTCTCCCCATAACTCATATTGGTTATAAGGTTTTTCGTATTCGTTTTTCTTCTTTTCGCTTGAGTGATGTTTTGGTCATTCCTCTTCTTACTAAGAATTTAATTTCGATAAAACGTTTTGCTACTGATAATTGTTGTTCTGTTGTTTTTGATTCCCATGGTTTCTTTGTGATGGGTCATCTTTTCAAACATCATCAGATTCGTTGCAGTGACAGTGGGCCACTCTATTCGGTTCGAATGTCTGTGTCCTTTGTTGCTCTCACGAGTCTGCGTGTGTCCTTGACATTGTGGCATGATCATCTTTGTCATCCTGGTCTTCTTGTTTTGAAGCATTTTCTGCGTCGTCGTCTGCCTAGTTCTTTTTCTTCAGCTGAACTTGGTTTCTGTCAAGCGTGTCATATGGGGAAACATACCGTGTTACCTTATCCATCTTCTTCTTCTCCTAGTCTAGGTTTATTTCATGTAGTCCACTGTGATGTTTGGACATCTCCAATTGTCTCTTTTAGTGGTTTCAAGTACTATGTTCTCTTTTTTTTATGAATATTCTCGGTTTTGTTGAGTTTATCCCTTACGCAATAAGAGTGATGTTTTTGGTGTTTTTAAGCAATTTCATGCTCAAGTTCTCACTGAATTTTCGATGCCAATACGATTTTTACAGTCTAATGGCGGTGGAGAATTTTGTAATCTTGCTTTTGATTCCTTCTTGCGTGACAATGGCATTCAACGTCGTGTTTCTTGTCCATATAGCCATCAGCAGAATGGCATGGCAAAACGTATGCATAGAACACTGCTTATTTCTATAAGATCTGTTTTATATCGTGCCCAGATGCCCTTGCAGTTCTGGGTGGAAGCCCTTTGTTATGTTAATTTTTTCAATAACCGTATTCCTCATAGTACATTGCAGTGGTCTAGTCCATTTCAAATTCTTTATGGATATGAAGCTCCTATAGATCAGTTTCGTGTCTTTGGGTGTTCATGTTATCCACATAACATGACTCCTACCTCACATAAGCTATCTCCTAGGGCTACCTTGCATGTGTTTGTAGGAGTCTCAGAACGTCATAAAGGTTTTCGCTGCTACAATCTCTCTACCAAGAAGGTTATAGTCTCACGTAATATTATTTTTGATGAACAAACTTTTCCTTTCACTCGTCCTCCTCAATCCTTTGCTGAAACTACACCACCTTCGTTTGATCCGTCGTTGGTTTTTAATTTACCCCGTGCACAAGTGTCGTCTTCTGTGTCTCCCTCCCTCACTCAAATCCCTAATGTTTCACCAACCGCTGCCATTTCTTCCCCAATCCAACCCATGCCTACCCCAATTCCCACACCTACTGGTTCTCAGACCTCCCCTCCCCATCTATCCCGTCCTGTTTCTTCCTCTAGTCTACCTACAATCCACCCGAGCCCTAAGTCTACAGACTCTGCCCAATCATCCTCATCCCCGTCTCCGACACCTATACCTGCCCATGATTCCTCTTCACCACTCTCGACTCAAATTTCTCCGACCATCTCTTCTCCATCGCCTCCTCTGTCCCCTGTCTCTGTTCCTAAAAACACACATCCCATGACCACAAGAACCCGTGATGGAACCCGCAAACCGATTCAACGACTAAATCTAAATACCGAGGTCACTGATTATGAACCAACCACATACAAACAAGCTTCGCGGGATAGGCGTTGGTGCCATGCTATGAACGAAGAGTATCAGGCTCTGCAAACAAATAATACGTGGGTACTAGTTCCACCACCTCCTTCTGGTGTGAATGTTATAGGGTCTAAATGGGTTTACCGGCAAAAATTCAATTCGGATGGTAGTTTGGAGAGGTACAAGGCAAGGCTGGTGGCGCAGGGTTATAATTAGAAGCCAGGGGAAGATTATGGTGAGATCTTCAGCCCGGTTGTCAAACCGGCTACTATACGGATAGTTCTCACTCTTGCTTTGTCTCATGGTTGGTCTCTCCGGCAATTGGATGTTAAAAATGCTTTCTTGAATGGTTTTCTTCAGGAAGATGTCTACATGAGGCAGCCGCCAGGGTTTGAGGATCCTAAATACCCCACTTATGTCTGCAAACTCCAGCATGCCTTGTATGGGTTGAAACAAGCACCCCATGCTTGGTATTTCCGTTTTGCATCCTTTCTCTGTTCTCGGGGATTTGTCGCAAGTAAGTCTGATGCATCGTTGTTTGTTTATCAATCTGCTCAGGGAGTGGTTTTTCTTCTTTTGTATGTGGATGATATCATCCTCATTGCATCCACTTCCTCTCTTCTTGCTCACTTTCTTGCGTTGATGAAGAGTGAATTTCGTATGACAGACCTTGGAGTTCTTCACTACTTTTTGGGTATTCAGGTGTCATCTGTCCAAGATGGGTTACTACTTCATCAACGGAAGTATTTGCAATCTATTTTTGATCGCGCAGGTGTCTCTTCTCTTAAACCAGCTTCTACTCCAATGCAACCAAAGCTGAATCTTTCTATCTATCAGGGAACACCACTGCCTGACCATGAACAGAATCTTTATAGGACTGTTGTTGGGGCCTTGCAGTATCTCACTTTTACAAGACCGGATATCTCCTTCGCAGTCAATACTGTATGTCAATTCATGCATGCCCCGACAACCGAGCACTAGAAGGCTGTAAAGAGAATACTCCGGTATCTCTCAGGTACTCGCACTCATGGCCTTCTTCTTTGTCCAACTTCTGTTCATTTTCTAGTTGCTTATACGGATGCGGATTGGGCTGGTTGTTTGGATACTCGTCGTTCAACCACTAGTTTTGGACTGTACTTGGGCAGTAATCTGATTTCCTGGTCTGCTAAGAAGCAGAGGACAGTAT
The DNA here is from genome assembly GCA_028386065.3 of Turnera subulata. Classification (NCBI taxonomy): domain Eukaryota; kingdom Viridiplantae; phylum Streptophyta; class Magnoliopsida; order Malpighiales; family Passifloraceae; genus Turnera; species Turnera subulata. The sequence continues at coordinate 104,767 of JAKUCV010003965.1, read as the reverse complement.
CGAGAAGTAGTGCGGAATCTGAGTATAGGGCTCTTGCGAGTACTGTTGCTGAGGTCAGCTGGATTCGTTCTCTCTTGACAGAATTGGGTTTTTCTCCACGATTACCTGTTATCATACATTGTGATAATCTCTCTGCCACGTTTTTGGCTCATAACCCGGTTCAACGTCAACGCACTAAACATTTGGAAATTGATCTTCATTTCGTGCGTGAGAGGATTCAGTGGGGTCACATTGTTGTGGTTCATATTGGCACTGATCAGCAGCTTGCTGAAGTTTTCACGAAATCTTTGGGAGTGGCACTCTTCAAGAATCTGTGTACCAATTTGTGTTTGGCTGATTTAGCCATCCTCAAATTGTGGGGGAGTGATAAGACTAAAGAAATAGATAGACTTCAGTTGTTAGAATAGTTAGTATTGTGATTGTATTGTATCTCTTATTGTCATTCTTATCTCAGTAAGATGTGTATCATAAGTCAATATATGTACAGCAGGACTGCACACTAAATGCATCCTGTATACTTTCGTTCAACCTGTACTTTAAGGGTCCCCCACAATACTTCAAGGGGATGAAGTGGTTGGTGTCTAACACTGTGATGTAATGTCGTCTCATGTAATCTACAACTGTCTCAAATTCATCCTGCTTCATCATGCATGAGTTGGTTTGCTCTGTGTTCGGTTCTTGTTCTTCTTCTCCTTCTTCTTCATCATCGTCGGCAAAGGTGAGATGGAGCCCCGACTGGATGACTTGCAATTCTGAAGTTAGGATTTCAAATGCTACCCAGATTGGAGGATACTCCAAAGCAGTAACATTTGTATTTGGGAAATGGTGTAGTATCACATGTGCTCCTTCCAGCTTGCTTAATTTCCAATCCCAGTCATATTCATCGGTCACGTTGACACAAACCCCTGAATCCAGTGAAACATGATATGTTGGGTGGATGGGTCCAAACCCACATGGGCCCACCACTTGACACAAAAGAAAAGAAAAAAAAAGATGTCGTTGAGTGGTAGTGTGTGTGAGTGCTGCAGCAAAATAACAAAATAAAAAAAAATAAAAGAGAGAGATAGTGGCATTTCAGCATAGGCAGCAAAATTTAGAAAAGAAACAGAGAGGAGTGACGAGATGAAAGGGAAGAAAATGGGGGAGATGTCTTCATCTTGCAAGCCTTGATCGTGTAGCCAATAGAGCCCGATCTTGATGAAATTTCAATATGTTGTTCTCCTCTTCAAGCTCTACAAAGTGAACAGGGCTGATCGTTGAGAAGCTTCATGTTTTTCGGGTATTGGTGTGATACCCATTTGGTGAGACTTACCCACTTCTCCTCCAATTTGTTGCTTGTAATCCACTAGTTTAGTGATGAGCATGTTGCTATATCCAAGATATGTTGATCTTGATGTTGCCTTTGATGTGTTAGCCTCTAGTTTTATCTAGGGAAGAACTTGTATTGTGAACCCATTATTATTTGTGATAGTGGAGATTGACGGACTTTGGTCCCGTGGTTTTTACCCCGCATTGGGAGTTTTCCACGTATATTCGGTGTTGTGGTTGTGTTGGTTTTGTTGCTAGCATTTATTGGCTTGGTTGTGGATATCTCATTTTGGTGGCACAAAGAGGGGAAAATTAATTGACCGGGTTATTCCGCTGCGCATTTAATTCCGGTTGATTTTGTTGTTGTGTTGAATTGGTGTGATATTTCCCCAACAAACTGGTAGCGGAGCCAAGGTTCATTGTATGTGTTTTCTTGTGCATATCACAATGGAGGATAAAGCTAGCTTGATAAAACTCAATTCATTGAATTATTGTGTATGGAAGATGTATATGGAGGATCATTTGTATTGCAATGATTTGTTTGGGCCTATTGAGTGTGAAGGCCAAAAAGCTGGAAGTACAAGTGACAAAGAGTGGAATTCTTTGAATAGGAAGACAGTTGCTAATATCCGGAAGTGGATTGATGTTAGTGTGGTTCATCATGTTAGTCAGATCACAGATGCTTATGAGTTGTGGAAGAAGTTGGAAGATTTCTTTGAGAAGCGGAGTGCGCAGAATAAGGCCTTTTTGATTAAAAGGATTGTGAACCTGAAGTATTCAGATGGGTATGATATGTCAAAGCACTTAAACAACATCCAAGGAATCTTGAACCACTTGACTACTTTGGGGATAAATCTAGATGATGAAGTGCAAGCCTTGATTTTGTTGAGTTCTTTGCCAGATAGTTGGGAGACTTTGATAGTATCTCTTAGTAATTCTGCTCGTGCTGTGAAGCTCACTTTAGATGCAGTGAAGGATAGTGTGTTGGATGAAGCCGCCAGGAGGAAAGAATTGGGGGTTAAGTCCACTGATTCAGAGGCCCTTGTTACAGAGAACAGGGGGAGGAGCAAGAGCAGAAAACCGTGAGGGAGGAAACATTCCAAGTCTCGTGACAAGGAGAAAGAATGGAAGCCTAGAGGAAATTCCAAATTCAGAAGTGAGATTAGATGCTACTACAGTGACAAGCCGGGACATATCAAAAGAGAGTGTAGGAGTTTCAAGAGAGATCAAGAAAAGGGAGAAGGAAAGAAGGTTGCCAAAGAAGATTCAAGTGCAGTGGCAATTGACTCCGAGAATGATTCCTTCCTTTTATAAGAGGAGGAGAGCATTAATGTTGCACATCAAGAATATACATGGGTTTTAGACAGTGGTGCTTCCCGACATGTTACACCTTGTAGAGAGTTCTTTAGTACCTACAAAAGTCGTGACTTTGCCTCATTGAAGATGGGTAACAAGTCCGATGCTCGGATTGTTGGAGTCGGTGATATTTGTCTAGAAACCAATCTTGGATTCAAGTTGCTACTCAAGGATGTAAGACATGTTCCGGATCTTCGATTGAGTTTGATCTCTACCGGCATTCTTGATGATGAGGGATATCACAGTAGCTTTGGTAATGGGGTTTGGAAGCTTACTAGAGGAAAGGGTGAAATTGTCTTGGCAAAAGGGAAAAAGGAGAATACTCTCTACCAGACTCAAGCAAAGCCTTGCTACGATGAAGTAAATGCCGTTGAGCATGAAGACTCTATGGAGTTGTGGCATAAGAGACTTGGACACTTGAGTGAGAAAGGTCTACAATTGCTTGCAAAGAAAGAGTTCTTTCCAAGCTTGTCAGGTACCTTGTCTAAATCTTGCACTCATTGTTTAGTTGGCAAGCAACATAGAGTGTCTTTCCATACTTTTCCTCCATCTAGAAAAAGTAATGCTCTTGATTTAGTTCACACTGATGTTTGTTTCATGAGTGATATATCCAATGGAGGTGCTTTGTATTTTGTAACCTTTATTGATGACCACTCTAGAAAAGTGTGAGCTTTTGTATTGAAGAGTAAAGATCAGGTGCTTGATGTGTTCAAGAAGTTCCATGTCAGTGTTGAGAGAGAAACTGGGATGAAGTTGAAGGCTGTTAAAGCGGACAATGGTGGTGAATACCGGGGGCCATTTGAAGAGTATTGCAATTCTTATGGCATCAAGCTTGTGAAGACACCTTCCAAGACACCGCAACACAATGGTGTAGCAGAGAGAATGAACAGAACCATTTGCAACAGAGTTGTCAGTATGCTTTCTCATGCCAAATTGCCTAAGTCATTTTGAGGTGAGGCAATGAGGACTGCAGTTGATTTAATTAATTTATCTCCTTCCACGGCACTTGATGGTGATGTTCCAGATAAAGTGTGGAGTGGAAATAATGTGTCCTACAAGCACTTGAAGGTGTTTGGTTGCATGGCATTTGTTCATGTGCCTAGAGATGAGAGGTCCAAGCTTGATAGCAAGACCAAACAGTGTATCTTCTTTGGATATAGGCATAATGAGTTCAGGTATAGATTGTGGGATTTGAAGAATAAGAAGATCATAAGGAGAAGAGATGTGGTGTTCTTTGATGACCAGACACTAGAAGATGTTGATGAGATGGAAAAGCCTAGTACTTCTTCCTCTCCTTCTAGTGAGGTACTAGGTGGCCCGAGTACAGTTCCATTTGTCCGTGCTGATCACGGGGGAGATGTGCAGAATGATGATGGTGATGCAATTGGTCATGAGCCCAATGATGTTCCTATGGTTGATAATGATGCACCAGAGCATGTTGATGTGGAGCCACCACCACAGCCACAGTTGAGAAGATCATCAAGAGAGCCTCAACCGTCTACACGATATCCATCCAATGAATGGGTGACAGTTATAGATGAAGGAGAACCAGAAAGCTATGAAGAGGCCCTGTCACTTGATGATAGAAGAAAATGGTTGGAAGCCATGCAAGATGAGATGAATTCCTTGCATGAGAACAACACTTATGAGTTGCTTGAGTTGCCAAAGGGGAGGAGAGCACTTAATAACAAATGGGTCTTTAGGCTAAAAACGGAAGAAAGTACTTCAAAGCCAAGGTATAAGGCGAGATTGGTTGTGAAAGGATTTGGTCAAAAGAAGGGGATTGATTTTGATGAAATCTTTTCTCCCGTTGTGAAGATGTCTTGTATCCGGGTTGTTTTGGGTTTGGCTGCCCATTTGGACTTGGAGATTGAACAACTTGATGTGAAGACAACTTTTCTCCATGGTGAGCTAGAGGAAGAAATCTACATGAAGCAACCGGAAGGGTTTGAAGTCAAGGGAAAAGAGAACCTTGTGTGCAAGCTAAGGAAGAGCTTATATGGTCTTAAGCAAGCTCCGAGGCAATGGTACAAGAAGTTTGACTCCTTCATGATAGATCATGAGTTCAACAGGACTACCTCTGATCATTGTGTCTATATCAAGAGGTACTCTGATGATAATTTTATTATCCTCTTGCTATATGTGGATGATATGTTGATTGTTGGCTATGAAGCAAAAAAAATCCGAAGTTTGAAGAAAGCTTTGAGTAGTTCATTTGCAATGAAGGATTTGGGACCGGCAAAGCAAATACTTGGCATGAAAATCTCTAGAGACCGGAATAAGAAGAAATTGTGGTTGTCTCAAGAGAGATACATCGAGAAGATTCTTGATAGGTTCAATATGAGCAAGGCAAAACTGGTGTGTTCTCCACTTGCGTCTCACTTTAGGCTTAGCTCCAAGCAAAGTCCTACAAGTGACCAAGAGATGGAAGAGATGAAGAAAGTGCCTTATGCTTCAGCCGTGGGTAGCTTGATGTATGCCATGGTGTGCACTAGGCCGGATATTACCAATGCTGTTGGCGTTGTTAGCCGGTTCATGTCTAATCCAGATAAAGAGCATTGGTCAGCCGTGAAGAGGATATTGCGGTATCTCAGGGGTACTTCTAGTTTGTGTTTATCCTTTGGCCATGGGAGTCCGATACTTGAAGGGTATACGGATGCGGATATGGCAAGAGATGTTGATTCTAGGAAGTCTACTTCTGGGTTCATGATAACCTTTGTAGGGGGAGCCGTGTTATGGCAATCAAAGTTGCAGAAGTGTGTAGCATTGTCCACTACAAAGGCAGAGTACATTGCCCTGTCAGAGGGTGGAAAAGAAGTTATGTGGATGAAGGAACTTCTTGAGGAACTTGGTCTTAGTCAAGACAAGTTCGTTGTGCACTGTGATAGTCAAAGTGCCATCCATCTCAGTAAGAATCCTACTTTTCATTCAAGGTCCAAGCACATTGAGGTGCGGTATCAATGTATACGGGAAGCTATTGAGAAGAAGCAATTATGTGTTAAGAAAATCCATACGGAGGATAATGGCTCCGATATGATGACTAAGCCACTACGAAGGAGAAGCTTGTTTTTTGCCGGAAGCAAGCGGGCTTGGTAGATTCCTCCATGTGAGTTTGGAGGGGGAGATTGTTGGGTGGATGGGTCCAAAGCCACATGGGGCCCACCACTTGACACAAAAGAAAAAAAAAAGAAGATGCCGTTGAGTGGCAGTGTGTGTGAGTACTGCAGCAAAACAACAAAATAAAAAAAAATAAGAGAGAGAGAGATAGTGGCATTTCAGCATAGGCAGCAAAATTTGGAAAAGAAACAGAGAGGAGTGACGAGAGGAAGGGGAAGAAAATGGGGAAGATGTCTTCATCTTGCTCGTGTAGCCAACGGAGCCCGATCTTGATGAAATTTCATATGTTGTTCTCCTCTTCAAGCTCTACAAAGTGAACAGGGCTGATCGTTGAGATGCTTCATGTTTTTTGGGTATTGGTGTGATACCTATTTGGTGAGACTTACCCACTTCTCCTCCAATTTGTTGCTTGTAATCCACTAGCTTAGTGATGAGCATGTTGCTATATCCAAGATCTGTTGATCTTGATGTTGCCTTTGATGTGTTAGCCTCTAGTTTTATCTAGGGAAGAACTTGTATTGTGAACCCATTATTATTTGTGATAGTGGAGATTGACGGACTTCGGTCCCATGGTTTTTACCCCGCCTTGGGGGTTTTCCACGTATATTCGGTGTTGTGGTTGTGTTGGTTTTGTTGCTAGCATTTATTGGCTTGGCTGTGGATATCTCATTTTGATGGCACAAAGAGGGGAAAATTAATTGACCGGGTTATTCCGCTGCGCATTTAATTTTATGGTCCATCGTCGTCTGCTGTTGGGCAGAAGCTGTGAAATTGGGATCAAAGAAGAAGAAGAAGAAGAAGATTTTTCGGAACTAAGTTGGTATTTTTTCGGGTTTCGGAATTTCTCGGAAAATCACATCGGAAAATAACCAAGGAGGTATCTGTTATTTTCTGGTCCGGATCGGACTCGCCCGTAATACGGACGAATGGTATTATTGGTATCACATGGGAAATAGTATTTTTTTTCAATTTATAAGGAGAAGAGCCGGGTGAGGAGAGGAACAAGAGAAGAAAAAGAAAAAGAGAGAAAAGAAAAGAGAGAGAAAAGGAGAGGAAAAGGAAAATAGAGAAAAAGGAAAAAAAAGGAAAAAGGAAAGAGAAAAAAAAGAAGAAAAAAAAATAGAGAAACAGAAAAAAAATACAAAGAACAAAAAAAAGAAGAGAGGAAGAAAATAAGGAAAAAAAAAGAAAAAAAAAGAAGAAGCAGAAAATCAGCAAAAAAAGAGAAAAAGAAGAAAAAGAAAAGAAAAATCGGAATATAGAAAGAAAATACGGAAAAAGAAGAAGAAAAAAAAATGGCCGGTGAACAGTTCGTCACCCTCGGCCTCCCCTCTGCTACTGTACATCCCGTGGCGTTCGGCGTTGCCGTTCGCTGCACCCTCGCCGCCATCGCCTTCGCCGTCACGTCGCGAGCTCACCCCTGCCGGCCCCGAGTCATTCTGTCGCCTTAGCCGCCGCCATGCGCCAACGACCCGTCGGATCCGCTTCTCCTCCGCCTCCTGCTTAGCTACCACGACGCCGCGCCCAGCTACCACCACCCCAGGAGTCGCCATACGCCGCCTTGCCTTCCCTCGCGCTCGCCTTGTTTTCCTCGCGCTCGCGCCGCCGCCGTCAGTAAGGTAAGGCCGGGTTTTGTTGCAGACCCGTTTCCTTGCCAGGTCGCGCCTCCTGGGTTGGATCCGGGTTGGGTTTGATTTATTTTTTTAAAAAAAATATATATATATATATAAATCAGCTTATATAATTAATTTCTGGTAAAAAAATGGTAAATATTATTCTGGAAAATTATATGCAATACTCTGGGTTGGGGTTTAGAAAAAAAATATATATACTTTGATTCTTCAATTAAGATAACTATGTTTTGTTTGTAAATTATTATTATGGTTAGATTGGAAAATATATAAATATACCTTGAAAATAATTTCTGAAAATTTAATATGTATATTATTTCGTCTGGAAAATTATTATTTTGGTATATGTATATAAATATGTATTTTGTAAATTAAAAGTAATTATGTTTTGTGTTGGAAAATTAAATTGTATATGTATTTAGAAAAAGATAAATACTATATTTATTTTCTGAAAATTATAAATAGCTTATTATTTTCTGGAAAAATTATGATGAATATTATTTTGGGAGATTATAATTATTTTATGAAAATTATTTTGGAAGGAGTTATAATTAAAGTATAGTACCGAAATTATATTCGGAATTACGTACGGTAAATATTTTCGGTAAAAATGATAATAATAAAGGATATATAATCGGGATGGGATTATTACGCATTTTGGGCATCATAGCATACCGAATATGTGCATTTATGTGTATATTGATTTGTGGTATAGGTTGGATATCGGGCAGTTTCCCGAGGAGCCGGCGTCTGACCAGTCATAGTCTCCGAAGTTGAGTAATCGGCCAAGGTGAGGATGGATTTCCTTCAATATGTGCCTATATTACTCGGTTATCATGTTTTGATGATTGTGCATTGTCGAATGTGCTTTTGCTGTGTTTTGGTTCGGGATGTTAATCCCGGAGTCTTGTTGGGTATTTTTAGGATGTTTATCCGGGTTAATGGTATAAATAGTACCCAGAGATGTTTAAATTCGTCAATTGTATACCCCGACTTTTTTTTCCGTCAATTATATACCTGTACTTTTAATATTTGGTCAATTGTGTACCCCGGGCAGCATTTTAATGATGTGGCATGCTGCCCGCAAATAACTTGTGTTAGTTTGCTCCTTAGATTCCGAATTTAATCATGTAGGTCCATTAGAATTTATACAATTAAGTCCTAAAACTTTATTTATACTCATTCAAATCCTTTTTTAGAACGATAATACTATAATATAAATTTTTAGTGTGATATATAATTATTACTTGTGAAATATTTAATATTGTATTTTTTACATATAATTAAATTAATTATATTACTAAATTATAATTAATCACAAAAAAATTAAAAAATTCAATACTCTTATAAAATGGTCTTCTGTAAAAATAATAATAATAATAATAATAATAATAATAATTTATTATATATAGTTGGTTACATCAAATTTAATAATTTTCATATACAATTTAATAGTTGACATTTATTATTTTTGTTTTGCTTAAAATATTTCTTAACGTTGTAAGTGCTCCTAATTGTTGGCCATGAATTAATTCTTCAAAAGTCATATTATTACGATACATGGTTACATTAATTTATAAATATAACTAGTTGTGAATTACAAAACTTTTTGTAAAAAAATAATTATATGCTTATTACTTTAATAAAAATATTATTATACACTAAAAATAATTTAGGAATCAAATATTGTGTAAATAATAATTACATATAATAGTAAGGATTAACTCTAAATAACAAAAAATATATGGACTAAATTATATACTAACAAAGGACTTATATGATTAATTTAAAAACTCAGGGACTAAATTGTTATCCACCATTAATGGGCAGCGCGCCACGTGATCAAAGGGCTGCCCGAGGTATACAATTGACGCAAACTCACAAAGTACGGGTACATAATTGACGAAAAAAAAGTCGGGGTATACAATTGACGAATTTAAACAACTCGGGGTACCATTTATACCATTAACCCATGTTTATCCCGTGTTGATTTTCTGTGTTTTTTTTCGGATTAAGAGTAGTGGTATAATTAATGAATTGTGACAAGGATGTCGATCCTTGGTATTTTGGATGGGATATCTATCCCGGTATTTTGGTTGGGGATGTTGATCCCTACGATTTGATTTTAATGACGGTAATATAATTGTCACGTGGTAAGTAGAGGTACGACCGGATGGTTAGAGACTGTTTAGTGGTGGCCATGATCTAGGTACGTGTGATAAGCATGTCTATGCTTGGGATGTCTATCCCGGTTTGTTATATTTGGGATGTCTATCCCTGGGTTCTTTTTGATCTGGCACCAGGAACAGGTTGATAACCTGGTACGACCCTAGCTTATCCGTGACGGGGCCCGGAAAGATAAAATTGGATAATTGGATTTTTATTGAGTCTTTTCGACTTTTGGTCGAGTCTTTTGGTTTGACTGTTATTTTTGGACTTGAGTAATTTTTAGTGTCCATATTGATCGTCTTTCCATTGTCGTGAGCACTTCGGACTCACCCCTCACCTGCGGGCTTTCATCCCGTAGGATGAGTTGTTCATTGTACAGGCTTGATGCATTCCAGACAGGCTGCGGCGTTATCCCTTGGACAGGGCTCGGATCCATAGTTTGCATGTGTCGCATACAGTGTTAGTGAGTCTTTAAGTCTTCCGCTATGCATACTTTTGTTATTATTGGGCCATTGGGCCGGATGAGTTTCTATTGTTGATTTTACTTTGGGCTGTTGAGCCAGTGTTCTTGTTGTATACACTGTATGCTGGTTTCATTTTGGGTTGGGTTGTCACAGTTCCGGCACGTGTTTACTGTGTACGGTAAGTAAACACGAGCCGGAACTGTGACAACCCATCCAAATAAACCCAAGCATACAGTGTATAAAGCATAACCCTGGCTCAACAGCCCAAAAATATAAACAACAATATGGCCCTACGGCCCAACATCAATAACATCAATAATAATGAAACTGGCCCAATGGCCCAACAACAATAACAATATGCACAGCGGAAGACTTTAAAACTCACTAACACTGTATGCCATACTGATGCAAACTATGGATCCGAGCCCTATCCAAGGGAAAACGCAGCAGCCTGTCTGGATTGCACCAAACCTGTACATGAAACAACTCATCCTACAGGATGAAAGCCCGCAGGTGAGGGGTGAGTCCGAAGTGCTCACGACAATGGAAAGACGATCAATATGGACACTAAAAATTACTCAAGTCCAAAAACAACAGTCAAACCAAAAGACTCGACCCAAAGTCGAAAAGACTCAATAAAAATCCAATTATTCAATTTTATCTTTTTCGGGCCCCGTCACGGATAAGCTAGGGTCGTACCAGGTTATCAACCTGTTCCTGGTGCCAGATCAAAAAGAACCCAGGGATAGACATCCCAAAAGTAACAAACCGGGATAGACATCCCAAGCATAGACATGCTTATCACACGAACCCAGATCATGGCCACCACAAAACAGTCTCTAACCATCCAGTCGTACCTCTACTTACCACGTGACAATTATATTACCGTCGTCAAAAACCAAACTCATGGATCGACATCCCTAACCAAAATACCGAGGATTGACATCCTCGTCATAATTCATTAATTATACCATTATACTTAATCCAAAAGACACAGAAAATTGACACGGGGATAAACATCCCGAAAACCAACATGGGATAAACATCCAAAAACCAACTTGGGATAAACATCCCGACCACAACAAAACCATCACAATACTCAACAATGCATTAATCATCAACACAATATACCGAGTAATATAGGCACATATTGAAGGAAATCCATCCTCACCTTGGCCGATTACTCAACTTCGGAAAACAATGTCCGGTCCGACGCCGGCTCCTCGGGAAACTGCCCGATATCAAACCTATACCACAAAACAATGTATACACATAAATGCACATAATCGGTATACTATGACGCAAAAATGTGAATTTATTCATCCCGGTTCTTATCCGTTATTATTATCTTTTACCGAAAATATTTTACCGTACGTGTATCCGAATATAATTTTGGTACCATACTTTAATTAAAACTCTTTAAAAATATTTTCATAAAATAATTATAATTTCCAAATATTAATCTCCATAATTTTTCCCAGAAAATATTAACCTAATTATAATTTTCAGAAAATAAATATAGTATTTATCTTTTCTAAATATATGTAGTAATAATATTTTCCAACACAAACTATAATTAACTTTAATTTCCAAAATAGATATTTATATAATTTCCGTAACTATAATTTTCCAGATAAAATAATACATATATTGAATTTTCCAGATATTAATTTCATGGTATATATATATTTCCAAATAATAATAGTTTTTCCAAAGCACATCTTAATTATTTATCAAGGTAAATGTATTTATATTTTAGTAAAAATTCCAGAATCAAATAGGCAGTAATTTACTTAAAATGAATATATAATTTTTATAAAAATTAATTTCCAGAATATAGATTAATACATATATGTATAATTTGTTGTTTTTTTTTAATAAATTAACGGACTGGGTCGTGAATAGTGTCGGCCCAGACCAAGGCAGCAGGCCGTACACAGGCCCACGCCCAGCCCGGCCCAACACAGCCCACAGCCCAAAACAATTAACCCACAACCCATAAACGTGACCCGACCAAAGGACACGGGTCGGATGCGGTCTCACCTCGGGTTGAGCAGGCTGCGACGGCGACGGCGGCACGAGCGGGGAGGACGAGGCGAAGTAAAGCCACCGCGGACGAAGGGCGGCGGGAGGGTGGCAGCAAACCAACGCTGCAGCGCCGGCAGGAAGCGGGAGACGCCAAGGGGGCAGATCCGCCGGGTTTCGCCGCGGGTCAGCTCTTCCTGCTCGCGCGTCCGGCAACGGCATCAGTCAGGGAAGGCGGCTACGGGGTCGCGGCGGCGCGGCGACTCGGCTGGCGGTGGTGGTGAGACGTGATACGGCCCGGAGCTCCACCTTGTGAACAGTACAAGGAGGCTGGCGTGAACAGTTGCTGTCCGGTTCCTTTTTTTTTCATTTTTCCCTTCTTTTTTTCTCTTCATTTTTTCAGATTTTCGTTTCTTTTCTTTTTCTTGATTTTCTTTCTATTTCTTGATTTTTCTGATTTTCTGGAATTCTTTTTTTTTTCATTTCTTCCTCTCTGTTTTTTTCTATTTTTTCTGATTTATTTTCTTTTTTTCTTTTTCTTTCCTTTTTTTTTTCTCTTTTCTTCTTTTTTTTCTTTTCTCTCTTTTCTTTTTTCCTCTCCTTTTTCTCTCTCTCTTTTTTTCTTCTCCTTTCTCTCCCGGCTCTCCTTCCTCTGCCTTCTTTTTATAAAGTGAGAATGAACTATTTAGCATGGGCTCCTTCCTCTTCCTTCCTCAAGGTGCCAGCTTGAGCCCAAAATAGCAAAGCAATCACCCCAAGCTCCATTTATGCCCAAAATCGTGAAAGGCACAGGGGGAGGAAATACTTAGCCATTCTCAAGATTCTCTCAAGCAGTCAGCACATAAAGGAAGGGGGTAAGTGATCTGGGGTTGGAATTCTTAATGGTTTTGGTGCAAATTCGCTAGCTAAGTGTGTGGTGGGCTTAGACAGTGCACCAACTTGGTTTGATGGGAAGATTAAGGCTTTGATAATGTGTGTTTAGGTGGGTGAGAGGGTCTCTAGTGGCGTAAGGGCTTGATTTGATTGTATTGGTGCGCAATTGGCCATGTTGGAGGCCAATTGGTGCGCCAAATGTGTAACTGGCCCTGCTGGTGCACCACTGGTCCCCCGGCAGGCTAATTGGCGAGCCAGTAGGTGTACTAATGTGCAGGCCATCATGTATACATGTCTCTATTAATGTTTTGTTGCCTAAGTGCTATTGTGCTTGTTGCTAATGTGACCTTGTGTGTGGGCAGGTGCTAAAACTCAAAGTGCACCAAGAGAAGGTGAAGGCCCTACTAAGGCCTAATTCTGTGTAAGTTGCGTTGTCTTGCTTGTAATGGTTGAAGGTGTTGCTTGTTGGTTGATGACCCAACTTGCTAATTGATGGAACCAATGGTGCAATATTGATGATAAGATGTTTTTTTTTTTTGATACTAGAAGAGTATCTTCGTCGACACGAGACTAATCTCTCCCGGGCTTCGATCGGCACCTATGAAGATGGGCACCCTACCAACTGTGCATGCTCCATTCACATCACCAGATTCATGATAAGATGTTGCTGCCTTGGCTTGTTGATGAGTCCGATATTCGGGTTGTGCATTTCATGCATTACATTTGTATCACGACATTGGCATAAGATGATATTGATGATGAACCTTGCAGTGCTCCTAGGTTGCTTGGTCTTGTAAGATGATGGTGGAAGTTGTGCTTGGCACCGTGTGTGGTTTGGTAGCCAATCTGTTTTGCCTCGTACGAGGAGCTGTGGACTAAGAAGTAACACCGTTGGCAAGGCTACCAGACCATGCAGGTAGGCTTAGTACAACCTCACGATAACTTACCCGGTGCAATGATGTGAAGCTGTTGGTTGTTGTTACTACTTCTGTGTATCATTGCTATGGCTAGCTTGATCACCTGCTTATTGAGTCAGTGGACTGACCTCCCCCTCCCCCTCCCCCCCCCCCTTTTCCCCTCTTTCCACTCCCTTTGTTTCAAGGCAAGAAGTTGACCGGCTTGGTGAGGGAAGACCCGAGAGACTCGTTTTGTTAGATGATGGGTACTTAACCAATTTGGTTCCTCCTACACTTTATGTACATTAAAAGAATTGGCATAAGAACACAAGTAGTGCCATTTGTTGTACATGACTTATGTAGTAATAAGCCGATTGTTGTGAGTACAATTTCATATCTCGTTTTATGATGTTTGTGTTGATGTTTGCTGCGCGATAATCGTTTTTGCCCGTCGGGCTAGCTTCTGCCCATCGTTGATGTAGGCCATTGGGTGCCCTATGACATGCTAAGTGATGCACAAGACACCTGGCCGGTCACGTATGGACGAGGCATGACATTAATTCTGACTTAGGCATCGGAGAGCCTCCAGGATCACACACCCTGGACACCCCCAGCGTCTCTTTTCCTTAATATTTTGCAGGCCTGACAACATGAAGACCTAGACAAGCAAGGTCAACCAACATCAGGTAAATCCTAGATTTATCAAACTTTGGTATTTGGTTTAATTAAAAAGTGAATGGAGAGGAGTATAATGTTCAAACTTCCCGCATCAGCTCACGAGTATATGAGCAAATCTAGTATTAAAATCTTCAAGCTCTGCCCCTTTGTGGTTTTTTTTTGTTTTATATATAACAGTTGGTTAATTTTAAATTAGTGAATTTCAATATTGAGCCAATTCGTGCTACTCTTCTCTATTAAGTATACGAATTATTCATATATTCTAAGTATCAGTTGTTTAAAGGGTTTGAATTAAGTTGATACGGGGATGAAGAGCAAGTGCCAACTGACAAATATGTTTGAAGCTATGAAGGGTTTTTGGGTTTTTTGGGTCCCAATGTTTAGTGGTTTGGCCAATTTGGTACCCCGCATTTTTTTTGGCCGGGCAGGTACCCCGACTTTGCATGGGCAGGCCAAACGTGATCCCCCGGTCAGGTACCTGTTGACGTGGAGGGCTGCCCGGATTTGAGTTCTGGGAGGTGCTCCAAAACAACGTCGTCTCGTGCCAAAACGACGTCGTTTTTGGAGGCTTGGGTGGACACATCAGATCCATGTGTCTGTGTGGGCTCCATATGCTACCAACTCTGAATTCTTCACCCAACCGACCCGAAACCTGATAGGTACTGAAACGAAAACTGACCTGGTTTTGATTATTTATTTAATTATTTTTATTTTTTTTCTTTCTCCCAACCATTCCATATTTTTTTTCCCATTATCTTCTTTTTCAAAAAATAATATTTATATTGCCCTCAAAAAAATATTTATACTGTGAAAGAATTAAAAAATTAAAAGTTAAAACTGACACGTTTTGAAAATTTAAAAAATAAAACTGACACTTAGCCATATGTGACCAATAAATACTTTTTATATTTTTCAAAAAGAAAACAAAAGGATATTTATATAAAAAAGAATGAAGTTTTTTCCACCCATCTCTTTTTTACTGTCCATCCTCACCTTCTTCTCCAATCTGACAAAATCCACTCCCCCACTCCTGTGTCTTTCGACCTTCCCCCCTACCACCACCACCACCCACCACCAAACACCACAACCACCACCACACAACGCTGCTCCCTTGCCATACACTTCATCTAGGGCAAGTTACTAAGGAAGAAACCCAAATACCACTCCCTCAATCCCTTTTTTCACCTGCAAATCAGCCATCAACAACAGCCTCTGTCCGCTTCCCTTCGACCAGATGCCATCGCCATCATCTCCGGCACACAAGCCGTACACTAAGCGAGACGCAGAAAGGATGTGAGTCTCTTCTTTGTTACTCCAAGCCTCTCCCTCTTCTCTCTCTTTCACATCCACAGATTGAATTGGTCGTAGTGAGTCGCCGTTCCTTTGGGTATGGGTTGTTGTGTTTGGTGTGTGGATGACTGGAATTTCGTAGAGACAGTGTGGTTATTTGAGGGAAAGGAGAAGGAAAGAGTTGCAAGGTTTATTCTATAAAATGGTGGGTCTGTGAATTTGGTGTTCTGGGTGAAGAAGGAGATGCAATTTTTGTGTGTTTTGTATTTGCGAATTTGTGTGAAGTTTGGTATTATGTATTTTTGCTTCAATCTATGGTCATGGTCACGGATGGTGGATTGGAACTGATGGTGGATGATGATTTCTTTTGTGACGGAGTCAAGCTCAACCGGTCGGCGGCGTGCGATGAGGAAGGCGGCGGTGTTGTTGTTTCGCCGTTTACTTGGTCGTCGGTGATGGTGGTGCTTGGCCCGCGGTGAAGGAGAAGAAGAAGATAGGCACGACGTCGTTCAATTTTTTTTCGTATGTACAGGGTGATGGTGCAGGTCAGCTTATTCTTTAAAAAAAATTGAGAATTAATTTATAACATAAAATTAAATCGTTTAACTTTTTCTTTTTGCGTATATACTGGTGCAAGGCAGGTTATTTTTTTTTTAAAAAATGTGTTTATTTTTTATTTTTAAATAATTTTTAGAATTAATTTATAACATAAAATTAAATCTAAAAGAGATTCTTATGTCATCATTATGATATTCTTTGTTTTAATTTTTTAAAATTTAATTCTACCAATGACTTAAAAATAAATATATATTTTTAAAATTTTTGTGTTTTGAAGGTTCAGATTCGATCTTACTCTTATTATTATTATTATTATTATTATTATTATTATTATTATTATTATTAAGAAATTGTATATGTTTTTCAATTGCTGGTAGGTTTTTCGGTTGGGCTTTGGGTCGGTTGGGCGAAGAATCCGGGATGATAGCATGCGTGACTATACATACACATGGATCTGACGTGTCCATCCAAGCCTCCAAAAACGACAAAGGTTTTGGCACGAGACGACGTCGTTTTGGAGCACCTCCCAGAACTCAAATCCGGGCAGCCCTCCACGTCAGCAGGTACCTGACCGGAGGATCACGTTTGGCCTGCCCATGCAAAGTCGGGGTACATGCCCGACCAAAAAAAATGTCGGGGTACCAAATTGGCCAAACCACTAAACATTGGGACCCAAAAAACCCAAAAACCCAAGCTATGAACTATGAAATTTCAATAACATGTGTAAACATCAAAATTATATGATAGTTTATGATAACACATATTTCTTTTTTTATTATTTATATGAACTATGAAATTTCAATAAAATGTGAAACCATCAATCTTCCTGTTCAATATATGGTTGGGATTAGCAACATGCACATCATCTAAAATTGGTTCAATGGTTCTCACCAAAAAAAAAAATGGTTCAATGGTTTACATGGTATTTCTATTTAAAAAAAATGGTTTTAAAACCACTTCTTTAGTCCACCTATTTTCTCCCTTTTCTTATCTTTACTAAACCAACCCAATCAAAATTAAATAAATTTTTTTGTCGACATAAACTTTTAATAAAAAAAAAGATGTGAATGTAATTTTCCCAACCCAATACTACCGACCCGAAAATTAAAAATTAAGAAAAAAGAAGAAAAATTGGGGGATTTTTAAGGGAATTAAAACGGAAACCCTAGCTAGCTAAAAACATTATCTCCTTTGTTTTAAGGGAATTAAAACGGAAACCCTAGCCAGAAATTGTTTTGGCCGCCCCTTGTCTTTTGATTGTGTACCTGGGCAATAAGCTGGGAAAGAAACTCACGAGGGAGAGGGAGGAGAAGGAGAAAGCCATGAGGAAGGAGGAAATCAAGCAAGCCGTCATGGATGCCCTCAACGAATTAGGCATTCCATGACCTGCCACATGGTTAATTTTACATTGATCTTAATTAATTATTACTAGGATTTCCTGCAGCGTCTATTTAACAATTTTCCTTTTCCTAGCTAAAATTTTTAGTGAACCCAAAACATTTATAAGTTTCTAACAAAAGCATTCATTACCGACGACTTCGCTATAAACTGAGTTTTCGGTGAACAGAAAGCTTTATATTTACTTGCTGTACTAATCAGCATGTCATTTCACGGTAAAAAGTAATGGTTGTCAGTTTATACTTCTTCTAAACCTGTTTAATTACAAAGTTAGCAACAGTCAAGCGGCGCATTTCTCCTCCAACATATTAACCCAGACTCACAGTTATATCAAGAAAAAAACAAGGATTTTTTCTATTTTATTCCATGAAAATAGTTATTTTATTCTACTTGGTCACATAAAAATGATAAAATAATTGTATTTTAAAGCTATTTATTATTATATATTTGTCTGTATGTCCATGTTATGATATTTATTTTATTTAATAATTAGACAGTAAAATCCGATTAGGGAGTAACTGAAATACTATTTGTAAATGTCTTGAAACAACCGTGGCTAGATTATATTACTAGCGAGCCACAATCTGGTCGCCATCGATCGGCACGATGTTGTTGATAGGATATTTATATTTACTTTGGCCTCCCCTGAAAATTTAGCCTAGCTCCGCCACTGTTCTCCGCGATTCCCACACTACTAATTTCTGGGGCGTTTCTTAAGGACATATCTGTAAGAAAACCGTAAGGAATCCGTAAGCAATATCACTTTCTTACTGCTTTCTTACGGATTCCTTACTGGGACGAACCGTAAGCAAAATTTGGAAAGAAAATCTCCATCCGTAAGAACGCCGTAAGCAAACCGTAAGAAAACTTTCCTTACCGCTTCCTTACGAGTTTTAGCCGTAAGGAAACCTAGAATGGGACCCACACGGTGGACGGCTGTTTTGGTTTAATTTGAGCTTTCTTACGGACTACAGCCGTAAGAAAACGGTAAGGAATCCAACAGTGGGGTCGTCTCGAATATCTCAAATCCGTAAGGTTTGTTAGAAAACCATTAATAACGCCATTAACAAAGGCGACATTTACATAAATGCCCCAAACGTAATAGCCACTATTCTATTTTCTCTAATTTAATTGAATATTTAATAAAAAAGTTTCGAAAATTAAGAACTAAATTGTCAAACACATAAGGCGTAACCAATCCTTGCTATGTATCAACACAAAATCAATCCACTGCTCAATATGAGCCTGTCATTACCAGTATGGACTAACTGTATGCGGAGACATACAAGAAATAAATCAATATAATCCAAAATGTTTTCTTCACAATCCAAAATGTTCAACAATGCAACTCCTCTTGAACATATGACCCATTGTGTTTACTTCACACCACTGAAAATAGAATTTGGAGTCATTTCCTTCCACTACATATATATTATGTGCATATGTGCAACAACAGATTTGGTGTCATCAAAACCAAATGATTTTCCAATTAATTGATCTCCACAGAAGAGGGCTGCTATATATAGAAACTGTAATTGCAACATCCAATTAAATTAATTGATACGAAGAGCATTTACATACCTTCCCAAAATTAAGTAAAAAGAGCAAAAAAACGTTTGTGTGCAGGAAAAGCTCTTCAAAATTAAAACCCTTTAGGCCCAGTCTCCTTCAAGACAGCAGGCTTCTCGGCCATAGAGAGACAATACTTGGCAATCTCTCTAAACTTAGGCACACTCCTTAGATCCACTATCGTCCCATCTTTCAAAGTGATGATAACATCACCCCATTCTCCGATGAAACGAGGCACAACTTGCACATCCTTTATCACCTTGAACATATATATAAACTTATATATATGTTCTTGTAGATCTTCTAAGCTCTTGCTCAATGCCTTCGAGACGTCTTCTGGAGCGTGATCATTGCACCTGCAAATATTAGCATGCAATTACAGCTGGTGATTAGATTTGTTCGATGAGATTAGCTAGATCAAAAGCAAAGTTCTGAGCTTAAAGCCTGGATAAAAACTCTGTAAATTACTTTTGTAGAAATCTATAGACAAAACTCAATTAGAAAGCAAATTGAAAAAAAAAAATTATGTGCTAGATAAGTACCATAGTTTGGATGTTATGAAAATCTCATTGCGTTTGACCACTGCACTGGAAAATAGTTCTCTTAGTTCTGCACCTATCTGCATTACATTAAAATGAGAAAACATTTACCACTTTTTCATTGTCATAAACTTTGGCACAATCAATTTGCCTATAACCTGCCTGAAAGACATCAGAACGAAAGCAACCAAACATTTAGTATCATTATTGTATAACTTTTATTTCATATATATCTAAAATCATAATGAAGCACATTTCTAGGATCATCATAATGCATCCTTATGATAGACTGCTCAAAGTAAAAAAAAGGCAATCCTTTCCATTGGGATTCATTTTAAGAAAAATGTAAGCCTAAGTTAACACTAAGGAATTCCCCATATGGCTATATGAAGAGATCAAGAAAATAACTACAATGAGCAATCAGAATTAGATCAAATAAAGAACAGGAAAAGATGAACAAGGTTTAAGAATTCAAGAGTCATTCTTACTGCTCGAATATTCACACGAAGAGATGCTGCTGGACCAGCTCGCAGTAGAGATCGACAATCAGCAAATTTGGGTTGATCAACTTCTAGAGTTTTCTCTGCAATAATAAATCAAATTAGTCCCACACCCTCAAGGATCAAGCATTGTGCTAAATATGATGATAGACAAGAACATATATATAAGTTTATATCAAGATGCGTAGATTCTGAATCACTATCCATACCCAAGTACCAAACCTATAATTAATCTTTCAAAATGAAGGGACAAGAAACACGATCCACAAAAAGGATGCACTTACACAGAAAGAATCAGCCACCCACGCAAAACCATTTTTATTGTTTGAATGGCTTAGTAAGTGAAAATACCTAATCATTGCCAAACTAAGGTGCAAAATAAAAAAAATTAAAAACTAAATGGCTACAATCAAGGTGGTTGCCAAGCTACACTTTTTGAACAATTGTGACGTATAGTGCGATGATGTCTGGGGAGGGAATAATGGTCCCTGGTCAGCTTCTTTTGGAAGAGCTGTTGAGAGGGTAAATAATCCAGCTGCGCCGTAAGCGAACGACACCTTGTCTATTTTTTTTTTTAATTAATGGTTTGAGGCTTTGAGCAATGAACATTAAGAAAGAAAAGAAAGGTTTGATAGTTTCTTTTCATATAGTAGATTACAAGATTACAAGAGAGAAGAGTACCCTGCAGGGCTAATCTCTTTCGGATTTCTATAGGTACATGTTACAGTTAACATTTTATTATTAACGCCATACACATCTTTAGACCCCTCCATATCGAAAGAGCAAGTGTATGAGATAATCTCAATAGTCATAATCAAATGGTGAACACTGAAAACATACCAGGCCGCAAGAGTTCACGTTTTGGCATGCAGCACGAGGTCAGTGATATACGCTCAAGAACAACAAAAGAAGAGGGTCATTGATAGTGGCTTATTTACGAACTCGCAGATGCATGTGCTTCTTGCAAATTGCAAACCTTTTCCTAACATGTGATGTTAACTGAATTATCCTGTATTAATGAAACATTTGTCACATATGGATGAATTGGTGGTATGATCATATACTTCAAAATTGAAATCCATTGCAAGGAGAAAGAGAAACTAGTCAATTTGCAAGCACAAGGAACCACGTAAGGTAAACAGTTTGGGCAAACAATATACCAGCGGCAGGAGGAGGAGGGCACACAAATCGTGGAAGCGGGAAGCTTCTTGACTGCTGAAAAGCAATGGTTGCCCTTTCAGCAACATATAAAAAGCTTGTTCACCAATAATGTTCTGAAAAATCATGCCCAAAGCAAATAAAATTGAGAACAATACCTGGTATAATTGAACACCTCTTAATGTCTCCTCAAAACCAACCGAAGACGGCGAGGCAGGTGAGGGAGCTGTCGTGGGAGTAGGCGGCGTTGGTGTACTCACGGCGTCGGTGCGCCACCAGCCGAAGACGAATGGATTGGGAGATCTGGAGGAATGAATGCCGCCGGTGGTGCCTTGCCCGGTGGCCGCGGCAGCGGCGGAGAAGAGAGCGGCGGTTGGATTTTGATTGGAGAGAGAGATGGATTTGGGAGGATGAGGGATTTGAGAAAGAGATGGATTTGAGAAAAAAAAAAACGCATAAGGCACCACATCCGTAAGTGAGAAAAAGAAAAAGAAAGGGAGAAAAAAAGAATTATTTGGGCCATCAGTAATGAAAACGGCGGCGTTTGAGGATTAATTGTATTTGTCCATCTTTCTTACCGATTTCTTACGGACATAGTCCGTAAGCAAAGATAATGGTAGAGCTTATACGCTTCTTACGGGAACAGTCCGTAAGAAATCCGTAAGAAACGTTTGGAAAATCATAAACCACCACACCCGTACGTAATCCGTACGTAATCCGTAAGTACAGTCTTTCCGTTTGCTTTCGGACACCTGCCGTAAGAAAATTCCGTAAGAAACAACTAGGAAATTGGTAGTGCCACCCTGTTGGAATATAAGTGTCAGTGGTATATCCCACATCGGAAAGAAAGAGGCCAAGTGAATAACATATAAAGTGAAGTGGACCCATGTACCTAATATCTTGAGGTTTTGGATTACAGATTGGTGTCCTGGTCACGTGATGGAACTCACTTGGACCTCTCGTATTGTCTCCTCAGTTTTCGGTTATGGGAAAAAAAAGAGGATTCAAAGAATCAGGAATTTGTATTATGTATGGTTTTGTTTTTATTTTTTAGTTGGTGTTGAATATCAGGCTATATTAGCTTGTGTGCTGCTGCTACCGTTGTTTTTTTATTATTCATTTGGATTGAATATTGAAAAATGATAAAAAGAAAAATACTTTTAAAGCTAAAAAAGAAAAAGAAAATAGTCATAGCCGTTTATTCTAAATTTAAGTGTTATTTATTTTATATTTATTTGTAGGATACATTATTTATTTTATACTTATTGTTATCAGTATTATTATTGTTCATTAATTATAAACAAATAACATATGTTTTTAAAGGGTTATGGGGTGGTTTTTTGGGTGGGTTCCTTTTGGTATCCATCAAGGATTTGTTGTGGTTCAGTGAATTAACCACGTGAATGCAAATTTTCCCAACCCAATTCTACCGACCTGGAAATTCAAAATTAAGAAAAAAGAACAAAAAAATGGGAGATTTTAAGGATAATTAAAACAGAAACCCTAGCTAGCTAAAAACATCATCTCCTTTCTCCTCCTCTTGTATTTTTTTTTTTTGGGGCTCTTCTTCTCTTCTCTTTCACTCCGCTGTCTTTTCTTGTCTTCACTACTACTAGAGGTGCTCCCTTCTCTTCTTCTCCTCTATCTCAGAGTCATCTAATTACCGTATAATACATACATATTTCTCTTTCGGTATTTTTTTTCCTTCCAATTATCTCCTACTTTTTGGTATCGTTATTCATCGTCTTATTTGTTTGTTTGGGATTTCTTCTTCTTCAGCCTTTAATTGTTTTTTTTTTTTCATTCATCTTATTTGTTTAAAATTGATTGTGGGTCTATTCAAGCGTATATATGCTTCTTCTTCTTTTTTTGTTTTTTTCTCTAAACTTGTTAATGTTATATGTGTGTTTTTTTTATGCTTGTGCAGATGGGTCGTTTGCGTGAATTTTTTCGGGTATGCATAGATATGTTATTTTCAGACAATGAATACTAAACTTATTTTAATGTAATTAGACGATCAATTATAAAGTGTTAGTAGTGATGAATTGATGATGATACTGATTTTTTTTTTGTGGTTTTTTATCTTGATCTGGTTTAATTTGGTTTGAGGACATGATTGATTGGTGTTTCAGGCAGCGGATATTTGTTTATATAATACACACACGGATTAATGTCCTAATACGTAAATTCTTTTTTTTTTTTCCTTTGTTCCAGCGATCACCATCCTTAATTTTCCAAGGCTTCATTGTTGTTTCGATTGCGTACGCGTTCGATAAGTTGGCTGAACTCAGCAGGAAGAGGGAGGAGAGGGAGAAAGCCAAGAGGGACAAGGAAAACAAGCAAGCCGTCAAGGATGCCCTCAACGAATTAGGCACTCGATGACCTGCCATGCTTAATTTTACTTTGATCTTAATTAGTTAACGGGATTTGCTGCAGAGTCAATTTAACAATATTCCAATTGTCCTAAACATTTTTAGCTAGGGAACCCAAAACATTTATAATTTTGCTAACAAAAGCATTCTATAAACTGAGGTTTTGATGAACAGAAAGCTTTATTTACTTGCTGTTAATTAGCATGTCGTTTGGATCAAAACACAAATAAGCCTGCAAATATGATTTGGTGAAGTCATTGCAAGGAACAGTACCATTTACAATCCATTGCAAGGGTCCTAATTAAAAGGACCTGATGTGTCACCCTTCTCCACTCTGCTGCTGCTGATGTATCTGCGTACGCACACACAGATCAAATCAAAGAATGAAGACAAAGGTGCTTACAATTTAGGATCCCTCTATTCCAAGGCTTCGAACTTGTTTGTGTCCAACTCTATGTTATTTTGTTTCATGAAATTGACAATTTCCTCAACCTCATCCTGCCTCATTATGTATTGGTTGTTCATTTGTTATTGGTGTTGTTCTTCTCCTCCTCCTTGGTCTTCTAATTTCTCGACATCATCATAACTTAGTTCTAGAACATTTTGAATGTTCTTGTGAGGAGAGTCTTTGAATTTTTTTAATGCACTTTCCCAAGTTTCCTTATCCTTCTTGAATATATAGCAACCCAAGACTTTATTTTTTTTTTTTGGAAAGATGCATTAGACAATTTAGATTATTACATCCCTAAGGGTACAGAAATCAGGGCAAGACTCTAAACAGCGAAAAGGGATAGGGCAAATTTTGCGAAGTTATCAATTGCGAAGTTGGCTTCGCGGTAGATGTAAACAAAGGATGGTCCAATTCCTTTGTAGCTACTTGTAGTCCTTTGTGTGAGAAGTAGGACAAAATCATTGCAGTCGAGCCCTGAATGTTGGTGATTCCACATAGGATGTCGTATACTACCCACAGTTCTGCCATGAATGGCGCTACAAGCTCTCAAGCCATGACGACGAACTCTGAATCGCAACCCAAGACTTTCAGCGCGTGGCCTGATGGCATTATCCAGCCTTAATGCATTATGACTGAAAAAAAAAAATCCCAAATGGTCCACTCTAAAAATGATAAGGCCATGATCTACATGCCACATATATCAATAGAATAATGTAGTTTCTATGGAAAGTTTAACTGGATTTGTGGGAATTGAATTACTAAAATCATATAAAGATGCCACCACCACTACTCACACGACAATACTATCAATCAGGCACACGGGAAGTGGGGAACTGGTATATAACACTCCGTTTGGTATCATGGAATTGAATTCAATTCCAAGAATTGAAATCAATTCCTTTGTTTGGTATAATTCTACTTCACTTAAAATAAGAATTGAATTCCATTTTTTATTTTTGGAGCAATATTTTGGTAATATTTCAAATCCAAGCAAAACCTATCGGATTTAGAATTCAATTCCATTGGATAAGTATTGGTATGTCTAAATGACAAAAATAACCCTATACTCTTATTTTAATTTTTTTTAGCAAAAGGATAACTTATGTAATTTTAGCAATTCAATTGATAATTTGATTTATACCAAACATTGGAATTGAATTCAATTCCTCATTATTAAAAAATATACCAAGCATGGGAATTGATTTCATAATGAATTCAAATTTTAAATTTTTAATAATTTGAATTCAATTCCAATTCCAAATTAATACCAAACGGACTGTAAGTGTTGGGCCCAAAACTCAAAAACCCGGAATGTATGTATCCCACTACCAGTGATTAAAATGTTGGGCCTAAAAGTCCAAAGAGAAGGAAGAGTTAATTATGCCACGCCACGATCATATATATGGGGTCTATAAGAAACGCAATGGGCCTCCACCTATATGATAATATTTGCGTTTTTCTTATGCTTTCGTTTTTGTTTCGTTCACCTGTATGTGTATGTAGGTATGGCAATTGGGTAGGGTCGGATAGGATAAGTGTAACTCGGACCCGGACTCTTAATTTAACCGGATAAGGTAAGACATGGTCCGATTATAGATCGGGTAGGGTAACATTTTATTTTTTTTGCCCAATGGATAATACGGGTCCGGGTAAGGATATACCCGTTAAGTAAAAATTAAGATTTGTATAAAGAAAAAACTAATAAAAAAAGAATAAGGGGAACGAGTTTTTGATATTTATATTGGTAGGCAATTAAATATTGGATGCAGATTTGACAAACATATTACTTATAGTTGCCCAGAGCATACATAAATACAAAAAGACATAATCTTAATTTCCTACCAGTTAATAGATTAGGAAGAGACGAGAGAGCTGCAGTAGTTATAGACTGTTGCAGCGCTAGCTACAAAAAGGGTAAGTATGATTATGAAGAGAATAAAAGAAAAAAAAAACTGCTTTATTTTTGTTAAAGGGTAATGAATTTTAGGGTATTATAATAGGTCGGGTCTAACGAGTAGGGTAGAACCTAGACCCGTATTCAGAACCAGACCCTACCCGGACCCGGTCAACTTGGGTCCGAATATTACCCTATTTTTTTTTACCCAGTCAAAGGCGGATAATACCCTACCCGTATAAGCGGGTTTCGGTTGGATATCGGGTAAACCCAATAAAATTGCCATCCCTACCTGTATGTCACTGTAATGCAGACATTCAAACACAATAGATTGTCGCCGCATCAAATATGCAGTCCCCTCCTCGTCCACGGTAGCCACCGCCGATCAATCTATCTACTGCGGCGGAGATAATTTGTCACGTTGAGGATATCTTAATTCAAATACTGATCCTTCTTCCCTTCAATTCTCTAGGCAAGTTCAGGTGTGTCTCTAAGCATTGGTACTCTCTTATAACCCATCATCTTCCACCTTGCCTCTACCCTCCCTATGGCCTTTTCTTGCAGTAAAAAAGTTTTTCTTGTCCCTTCACTTTTTTTGTTTTCGCATTTGTTGTCCCTCTTCCTTTTTTTTCACTCAACATGTCCCTCAACTCTTAATTTACCGGGTCACCTTGTCCTTATGACCCTCTACAACCGGTTAATGACTACGGTGCTGACACGTGTCAAGTGGGGCCCATAGTTTGCTGATTTTTAATTCATTCTCTCTTTTTTGTCAAAATTTAATTTCTAAAATAATTATTAAACAAAATAAAAAAAATGAAAAAAATGAAAAAAATCCTAATAAACAATTGTTAATTAATTAATAAAAAATTATTAATTACACACCCAGTTTAATTTTTCTCTAATAAATAAAAAAAATGAAAAAATTTTCTCCCATCAGGAGATATCCTTTTAACCTCCACCACACCCTCTTCTCCCCCACTGTTGACAACAACACGGTTTCTTATCCTTAACCGCCTTGGCCCTCTCCTCCTCCATCTTCTCCCTCAAAGCATCCATTAATCACCACCCGGACATCGCCCCATTAATCACCACCTCCTCCTCACTCCCATTAATCACCACCCGGACATCGCCCCTCTCTCCACCCTCGTCCTCCGCCCCCGCCTCCTCGGCGGCGGTGGCGATGGCGGCGCCAGGGGGGCCGAGTCCCTCGACTGCTACCTCAACATATACGCCGTCAAGAAGCCCGACAAGGTGGACCCCAACGAGCAGCGCCTCTCCAAATGGCTCAACTGCGCCCTCTCCAACGAGCCCCTAGCCCAGCCCTACGTCATCGATCGGTTGGGTCGTGTTCAATAAGGAGTCTCTGGTCGAGGCCTTGATTAATAAGAGGTTGCCTAAGCATTTCTCGCATATTAAGGGCTTGAAGGATATGATTAACGTGAAGCTGGAGCCAGTCACCGCCGCTGACACTGCGGCCAAGCGACGACGCCACCTCCACGACAAGTTCGACACCACCACCGAGGGACTGCGTTTGAGCCACCGCCGTGCAGGTCCGATCTCCCCTTCTCCTCTGCAGTCAGTGCCGGCGCTGTGACCATCGTCTCCTCTTCTCCTCAAATCCGCCGCTGCCACCTCCTCTCCAAGCCGTCGCCGCCTCTGGGTGAAGAAGCCGAGATCAGCACGACGGTCAGGGGGCAGGGACTCGCACCGCCGTTGTTGTGAGTCGCCTCCTCCTCTGCAAATCGCGACAACGATCCTCTCCTCTCCTTCGATTCGCCGTCTGAGCCAACAGCGGAGGAGGTTGAGAGCATTCTTGTTGTTCTGATTTATCTTCAAAATTTTTCTGATAAGAGCTGTTTGATTTGTACCGAGGCTATTTTCTTCTTTTTTATGTTTGTTTGTTGTTTTGATTCGCATCGCTAGTTAGATACTTGTTTCTCTGTGCTTGATTGAAGCTTGGCTTCTTCGATGTTGTGGGTGAATCTGTTTTATCGGAGTTTTATTATGCGAGGAACTGTTGGTTAGCTTGAGTTTTGCTCAATTAATTTGCTTTGCTGGTTTGATTCATGGTTGTTCTTAGATGGGGCTGTTGTTGATTGAGTTCTTTCCTTTTGGCCGGCTTTGGTCCCGCCGGCGCAGCTGGGGTTCTCCGGCTGGTTGGGGGATAAGGATCTTAAGAGTTGAGACTGTTCCCAGTTTATTTTATTAATTAATTAACAATTATTTTATTGAAATTATTTATTAAGATTTTTTTGCATTTTTTTTATTTTTTTATTTTGTTTAACAATTATTTTAGAAATTAAATTTTGACAAAAAAGAGAGAATGAATTAAAAACCAGCAAACCGTGGGCCCCCACTTGACACGTGTCAGCACCGTAGTCATTGACCGGCTGTAGAGGGTCATAAGGACAAGGTGACCCGGTCAATTAAGAGTTGAGGGACATGTTGAGTGAAAAAAAAGGAAGAGGGACAACAAATGCGAAAACAAAAAAGTGAAGGGACAAGAAAAACTTTTTTACCCTTTTCTTGCTCATACATAAACTTAAGTAGGATGGTAGTTATCAAATCTAGCGAGAATACGAATATGCCCTTGTAAACGCCAACAACAGCGCCGCTACTGTTGTTGCGCCTTTCGGTAGCATAAGTTTGGTTGACAAAGCAGCAGAGATGGATATTGTTCAATCAACCAACGGGTTGTTACTTTTTAGAGATTGGAGTGTTAAAATTTAAAATCATGTTCATTCAAATTCTAGGGTTCTTAGGTTGTTATTAATGGGTTTTTTCCTAGTGATTAAACTCCGGACCAACATTAATGACTGATGATCCAGAAGAACGATTGATTCGGACTCCAATTTTAACAAGCTCCACTAACAGAAAGAGGTAAGTATTCTGTTTTGTTCTATTTGTTTAATTCCTCCGCAGTGTATGTTGATGTGTTAAGCATGCCTAAATTACCAACGGTTCGATTTACCTATATCAATATTTTATGATTCTCTTGTGTAGACAAAATAAAATAAAAATATTTGTCAACATAAACTCTTAATAGAAAAAAGATGTAAATGTAATTTTCCCAACCCAATTCTACCGACCCGAAAAATTAGAAATTAAAAAGAACAAAAATGGGAGATTTTTAGGGGGATTAAAACACAAACCCTAGCTAGCTAAAATCATCATCTCCTTCTCCTCCTCTTTCTTTCTTTTGTTTTTTTCTTTTTTGCTTTTCTTCTCTTCGTTTTCGCTCCACTGTCTTTTGTTGTCTTCACTACTATTGGAGGTGCTCCCTTCTCTTCTTCTCCTCTATCTCAAGAGTCATCTGTTTTTAGGTAGTGTATTCATCGTCTTATTTGCTTGTTTGGGATTTCTTCTTCTTCAACATTTAATTGTTTTTTTTTTCGTTCATCTTATTTGTTTGAATGTATTGATTGTGGATCTAGTGAAGCCTAAATATGCTTCCTCTTCTTCTTTTTTTGGTTTTTTCTCTAAACTTGTTAATGCTATATGTGTGTTTTTATTGTTTGTGCGTGAATTCATTCCTTTTTTTTTGTTCTTTTGTTTCAGCATTTATCACCATCAGCAACCTTTATTTTGGCACCCTGGGTTGTTTCGATTGTGTGCGTGTTCGATCAGCTGGAAAAGAAATTCAGGAGGTAGAGGAAGGAGAAAGCCATGAGGAGGGACAAGGAAATCAACGAATCAGGCATTCGATGACCTGGCGCATGGTTTTACATTGATCTTAGATTTGGTATCTCTAATAGTGGAGTGGAGACAGAAGTTCATCAGCTAGTGTTGTTGGCTTCTCACTGATTTGCTTGACCTTTCCCAGAAAGCATGTCCCTTCAAATTGGGATGAAATTGCTTAGAACACAATCCTAGAATAATGTAGCTTTCTTATGGAAAGTTTAACTGAATTACCAAAATCATAGAAATGCCAAACCCACTCAGTACTGATCACACGTATAGTATGTATCCAACCACTGATAAAAAAATTGAGCCTAAAAGTCCAAAGAGAAGCAAGAGTTTATTATGCCACGATTATAAATATATATATATACATATATATACATATATATACATATGTATATATATATATGTATATATATATATATATATATATATATATATATATATATATATATATACATATATGGCTCTATAAGAAACCCCGATGGGCCTCCTTCCTATATGATAATACTAGCAGGGTGCCCGTGCTTTGCTGCGGGTATCCTTGAAATTCAGCAGCAGTTGAGGTGAAATACCCATGCTTATGAAAGTATTCTTGTCATTTTGTTAAACAAAATCTTGTTGGACAATATAATACTGCAGGTTACATGGCCTATTCTCCAAAAAAATTATTGGCCTCTCTTTCATCATTATCATACCAGATTGGCTTGTTTAATCAAATTTCTCCCAATCTTATTCTGGAAAACAGAGTATAGAAAATATGTTGTGGGTTTTTAATTTCATATAAATACACATAACCAATCCAGTCCTTTCTTAAAATGAAAAGGGCACTAAATGAAGACATGCAAGCCAAGCAACTCCAATTATGTTTTGAAAATCAGAGTCTTTGGAGGAGAATGCAAAATGATGGCTAGTAATATCAACAGAGTAACCGAGATTGGGAAGAAGCTACATGACTTGATTTCCTTCCCAATAGATATGTCTAGTTTGTAATTTCTATTCTTGTTCTTTAAAATTCTGCGGAAAGTGAAAAAAAAAAAAGAATGAAGAAAAATTTAAAATATGAAGTACCAACAAATTCATAGGAAGCAAAGGAATGGACAATGAGAAAAAGTAATGCCGGTTGCACTGTCTACTCACTTACCAATCCAAACAGAAGAAACAAAGGAATGGATAATGAGAAAAATAAGTCTTACTTCAATCTCTTCAAGCATCTTATAGCTTTAATGGAGCCTTGGCTGTTTTAAGGGGAAAAAAGAGTTAACATTTAGAGGTGGTGTAATGATATGGTAAACAACCATATCATACAAAAATTATTAAAATATATACAAATTTGACATACTTCTAACCATAATTGAGCCATAACTAACACAAAAATATATCAATAAGGGTGCTTATAATAATAGACACTAATCATAATTTGCTCTTTTTGCTATTACCAATTGTTATACTGACATTGTAGTAATCATATTTTGCTTTTTTCGCTCACAAAATTGTTATATTGACAATGTAACAAACCTAAGACCATTCCAAGAGTAAATATGCCAACTGTTCGACTCATATAAGGATAATAAACCACGATGTATCCAAAAAATTCTTTCAAGTAATGTAATAGGATAGCATTTTGCTCTTCCAACTAATTAATTTTCCATCAGCAATCACAATCAAGTGAGATATCATTCTAAAATTGTCTCATAATCATCAAATTTAAGAAAATTATCCAAAATGAAACTTACCTTCATGGTGAAATCTACATTCTTCATGCTTGTCTTGATTGATCATCTTGCAATTAACTTCTTCTCACATTAGGTCATCATGCTATAATAAAAAAAAACAATGGGTTAGCATTCAGCAAATGAAAACCAACTTATTTCTCCAAACATAAGAAATTACAAATGTGTAGCAATTGGTACATAGAAGCAATCGTTCATCATTATAACAGGGAATAAAGCATCCAAGCATCACTGTTTTGACATACAATAGTATGAAAACTATAGACAATATCAAAAGATAAAACACCAATTCATGCGTCCTTGGCTAGGTGTTTTAATCACCATTATGACTTAAAACCCTTCAATCAACTGTTCAAAAAAATAGTGGTGTATCTTGGCTTAGTTTCCCTTCTTGCAACATATTTTAAAAAGTGTTGTGTTCTGCATGCAACTATGTGTTCCACAGTCATTTCTTACTGACTGCACTCATTGTGTAATTCTTTGGATTTAATATAATGATATCACACCATTAGCATAAAAAAAAAAGGCATTATAGATGTTTAGTTTATAAGAAATATATTCTTTTTTCCTACTGGTTCGGTTATGGACAATGTGTTACTTCACATTTTGCAGCAAAGGTTCCTTCGAGCTAGCCGATCAAAAGTATCTAAAAATCAGCTAGACTATTGTGCCAAATCTTTGCATGTTACGATGATGATCTTGGTATTATTTGAAATTCTGTACCAATACCATTAAAGAGCAAGATAAAATTACTAAAATTATAGTCTTTAACAAAACTGAGTAGAACATATGAGAAGTAGGAATTGCAAAATTTTTACCGACTCTAAGGCGCTTGGAATAAGGCTGATCACTTTAAGTACTTTGGGCCGCCGCCATTATTACGATGAGTTATCTTTCCTCTTCCTAATGCCCCATGGGAGCAAGGACTTCCCCTGGATTCACTATGATGCATTTAATATCCCTTTGATGATAACCTTATATGTCAAATCTTTGAATTGGGTATTAAAAAAAAACTTTGTTCAAAAAATTGGTTCCAAATTGAGAAACCCAATGCCACTAATCAACAATGAGAAGCTTAATCACCTAGCTTTGTGATTTTCATTGGCTTTCTTAACGATAGAATCCTCCACAACCTCCAAGCTTGCCCAAAAAAATTGGAAATTTTGATCAGCCAAAGAGTGAACGCTATGAAAAATTGGCTCCCCTAACACATGTTTAAAGAAAAAAAATACCTGAAGGTTCCTACAATTGAACTTCATCTCAGGTACTGCAATCACTGTAAACAAACAACTGTGGACAATAGAAAAAAATAATAATTAGGGAATTATTTTGTAAAATCCAGTGGACAAAATGGACGGAACTGGCGTCGTGCTTCAAGGAATAAAACTTGAGATATGGTTGTACTGACCAGTAGCAGCCCAATTATGTTCGTTCTTTGGACTTGCAGAGTAGTAAACAACAACAACTGTGGCCTTGCGAAAAAACAAAACAACTGTGGCCATGGGCAATTCTGAATATTTTTCCAATGCTTCTCTGCTGCAATAGAGAAGTTCATTTAATTAGTCCAGGTATGAGACAACTTCCCATTTTCATTTCATACTGTTCGCAAATAAGAAACATATCAAGCCAGTACAACAATATTCAATTTCGACCCACACGGAAAGGTTTTACAGGAAGGAAAAAAGATCAATTGCATCCAATTTAAATTGCAAAAGAATGTTAAGAAATAGAAAACTAACCCCGGATTTTGATAATGAGAAATGCGATTGAGGACGAAGCTGAACTTCCTGTTGGCTTCCTCTTTCTCATCCTGGCCTACTCTGAAGAAAAAGAGGTGTTAGCTAGCGGAGAAGGAAGGAAGTGGGGGAATTGAGGTTCTTCAGTCAGAGAATTGCATGGTATGTCCTTCTCTACTCTTCTAACCATTTTTTGTTTTATCAAAACTCTGCCAACTGTACGAGGAGATTGAAAGGTGGCATTAAACATGAAACTTTCCCCCACAATTTATCTCTGTAAAAATTATTTAAAATAATAAAAATAATTAGTAAATAGAGTAATGTAGTGAACGATAAAATGATAAAGGCACTCGGGCCATATTCAGCATCCCTTCTTTTTTAGTTATTCTATTTTTTTTACAAATATGTACAAACTAAAAAGTACTGGTCTAGACGGTTCCAAGAAAAAACGCTTAAACTTAAACTTTTTTTTTGTCAGCAGCTTCAGCTTAAATTGGCTCCTCTCACGCATCACCAAACAAAAAATATATTAAACCAGGATAGATTTGTCATATTCAAAATTGCAAAAGAGTCAAATCAGTTGAGGCTTTCCTTGCGTGTTTTAGTGTATAGTATAATTTTCGTTTTCCTCTCCTTATGCTTTCCTTCCTTTTTGTATCGTTTTCCTGTATGTCACTGACTGTAAGTAATGCACACATTGAAACACAACAGATCGCCGCCGCATCAAATATGCAGTCCCGTGCCCACCGGCATATCTCTCCTCCTCCGCGGCGGCCACCGCGGATCATTCTATCTACTGCGGAGATAATCGGTCACAATGAGGATATCTTGACTCAAATACTCATCCATCTTCCCTTCAATTCTCTTGGCAAGTTCAGGTGCGTCTCTAAGCATTGGTACTCTCTCATAACCCATCATCTCCCACCTCGCCTCTACCCTCCTCCCTGTGGCCTTCTCTACCTCAGACATCAACTTCAGGAGGATGGTAGTCATCAGAAGCAACGGGAATACGAATATGTCGCTGTAGACGCCGCCAACAACCGCCGCGCTGGAATACCTTTCAGCAGCATAAGTTTGGTTGACGAACCAGCGGAGACGGATATTGTTCGATCGACCAACGGGTTGTTACTCTTTAGGAATTGGGGTGCTGGTTATGGGGATTATTATGTTTACAGCCCCATAACCAAGCAAAAAAGAACATTGCCTCCCATAGAAAACTTGGTGTGTTATGAATGCTTAGCTTATGATCCTGTGGTTTCAGTTTCCAATTATAAAGTCGTTGCGATTCATAGATTGAGAAACTATACCCCCCATCAGATAGTGATTTACTCTTCAGAAACTGGGATGTGGAGGGTCTCGAATACTCTCCCACCTGAATCCTTATCCGTGGGATATAAGCGCTCCGTCTACCTCCACGGTGCCGTAATTTGGGTGGGGGTGGATGGACACTGTTGCTTTCGCTTTGATCTTGATGGAGAGCAACTCAAGAAGTTTGATACACCGGGTGGGAACTTTGACTATAGATATCTTTGTGAATCCAGAGGCCGCTTGTATGGAGTTGTTAAGAAATTAGAGAAGAAGCAGAATGATGATGATATGATAGATGGGGCGTGGTTTGATGTCTATGAGATGAGCACCCTTTGCTGCGCAGGATGGACTCTCAAGCACCGTATTGATGTAAGTTCAATCATCACAACATGTTCTGATTACGACGGCCTCTGGTTTCTGTCTGTTGTCATGGAGGAAAATCAGGATGACTCCCTTGCCCTGGTAGCCAGCCGTGCCTGTGGCATGATCTTTCGTTATAACTTCAAGAACAAGACCTTCATGGAGTTTCATGAGTGTGATTATCTGAATCAGATTGAAAAGGCTCTTTCATACACTGAGGTTCTTACTTTCCTTTAATCGTGCCAAAGTTCATCCCTTTGATGGTTTTTTTTCAACCCATTTTCCTGATGTTGATCAGTGGCAGCCTCTGTTTCTATGGGAGAATAATGAGTTAGTGCTTGAGTCTAGGATGTTAGATTAGAATGTTTGTGGGTTTAATGGGTGGATAGTTAATTAATTTAGCTGTTTACTTGCTGAAATTAGTGAAGTTTATTTATATTTGAGTGACTGCAAGTTTTATGTCTACTTATTGCATTTTTATTTATATTCGAACAGGCAGTCACTTTGTTGTTCTGGTTTGATGCCCTCTTATTAATTGCTTGTGAAGCTGGAAAATTTTTGGGATTGAAGTGCTCAAGCACTAACTTGCATTTTGTTTCCATCTCTTTCCTTCTGCATTTTATCAATCTGCATTTGCATTTGCACATCAAGAACACCTGGGTTACTTGCAAGTTCTCACCAACTGGTATCGCTTGGGATGTGCAATGCTCGATGCTGATTGTTGGACAATTTGTGAATGCTCATAGGCCTAGTCTTAATTTCCGGAAAATTTATGTAAATGCTACCAGAATTGGTACCATCATCGTGGACTTTGTACAGAAGGTTGGCAATCTGGTTTAAAATTGCTATTTTAAGTCTTCATTGCATTTCATTACTGTTGTCTGTACTCTTTATTTTCACTTCTGTCGTCCCCAAGTTCCTGTGAAACCAGATATTAATGTCTTATTTCCTGGCATTGTCAGTGGGTGTCCTGATGCGATGGTCTTGATATATTTGATTCTCTGATAGGTTTGCTGCATTCCTGATTACTTATTTATTTTTCTAAGGCCATATTTTCTGCGATGGTCTTGATATATTTGGTTCTCTGGCATTAAGCAATTCTGTTCTCTGCAATGGTTTTCGTCTTCTTAATTAGGTTCAAGGAAATGGTTATACCTATAACTTTTAGGACTTCTGTTCCTTAATTTAAGCATAATGGTGGAGGCTTGGTTGTGGGAAATGGCAGCTATGCCTGTAACTTTGTAGCCTTTTGTTCCCAAATATAAGCATAATGGTGGAAGCCAGCTTTTTCCTTTTTCTAATGAGACTACTTAATTAAAACCCTAAAGTAACCCAACCCATCCAAGTACATGTGGAGTCCTGGGAACTAGACAAGGTGTTTTGCCATTGTGCCACACCATGTGCTGCTGCCCTTAGAAGGCATTTGCTGGTCTTGGTTTTCTTTATTTAACCAAAACAACACTCTCTTGTTCTTGCAGCGGAATTTGAGGCCTCCATGATGATGAAGTGTGTCCATAATCCACTCCCCAAGATTGAAGCGATTCTGTCTCCTTTCATTTGATCCATGAACCATTCCATCCGCCTAATGTTGTTATTTAGCACAATAAACAAACATTGATCTCTCAAGAACAAATAAGAAAATTAGCTTTGAAAGCCATTGTTACCTACCACCTCTGATTAATCATTTCTTTATCGCCACCCAGTCCAACAAGAACAAATTTCTTATTCAACTTTTTTTTTTGGTTCCTTTTGTCTTGGTTTGAACATATCAAAATGAGAATAACAATAAGAAAATTAGCTTTCAATAACAAATCCAAAGTTTTTTTCTCCAACCTGCATTGGTGTGGTTATATGGACAAGTTTGAACCTGAAGAAAATTTGAAAAATGTATGAAGGCCATTAAGTAATTAAAGCTTTACAGAATATATTCACATCCTCACATGTAGCTGATCCAGTTCTGCCTTATTATGTGTATTTTTGCTTAGGTTGTTCATAAGATTAGAAACACAAAAGTCAACTTTGCTAACTTGTCTCCAATCTGTCAGGATTCCTGCAGATCACCAACCACCTATAACTTGTCTGGCTAAATCTTTTGAATCCACTTCAATCTATTCATTAATAATATTATACCCGAATATACACCTCTGCATCAACCATAATCTTCCCCTTGTAACATTGCTTAACTCCCAAACCAAACCGGAGGGAGGAGGAGGAAGGACCGAGGGGAACCATTTCGGAAGAGGGTCACCTTAATTATCTTATGTACCCAATTTTTTGTTGGGGGCTTCATCCCTGTCTGTCTATATTTTTTTGGTTGGGGGCTGCGAGCTTTCTTACTGTCTGCCTATATGATCGATGCTTTTCTGCATGCACGGCCTTTTCTTGTATTTCTCTCCTTCATAAAGCAATAATAGAGCTCACACGATTAGCATCGAAAGAAGAAAAGCGGGGAACATGGTTTCACACCAGTACACTTGCGTTCACATGACAAACTCCATCACGAATATGCATCAAACTTAAACAAAAAGGAGGGGACTACTTACTTGTTCACGATAACCATTAAATAATTATATTGGGTTGACAAGAAAATTCAAGCCACATCTTACCATTAATTAAGTCTCTCTTTATATGTTTATCTACTAATTAAACTTTTTTTTTTTGATTGAATGGCCATTTTTCTACTAACAAAGTAAATCCATGCATACTAAACACACCCAGCAAAGTACACTTTCCTTTACAATAAATTAAGCTCTAGCCCGAATTTTGTGCTTCACCTAAAGAAAACCTTCCCTGTAATCAATCTTACTCAATCTTGTTAGCTTCCTCTGTTCACTGTTTGCTTGCGTTTCATTCCTTTCCTTCCCATTTTTGACTATCTTCTCAAACACACAAAAAAAAAACAAAAACAGAAACAAAATCATGGCCGAGGTTTTGGTAGCAGGAGCTGTTGTGTCTGCTGTCTTTAGTGTCCTATTTGACAAGATGGCTTCTCCAGAGCTTGTGAACTATTTCAAGCAGCGAAAGCTGGACGATAAGCTGCTGAAGAAGTTGAAAACAAGAATGAACACTGTCAGTGGGCTGCTCGCAGATGCTGAGGAGAAGCAGATTGACTCCCCCGCCGTGAAGAACTGGTTGGACGACCTCAAAGACATTGCCTATGAAATTGATGACTTCCTGGACGAGATTGCCTACAGAGCCCATGAACAACAACTAATGGAAGTGGAAGCAAGAAGTCCAAAAACCTGCTCGGATCAGGTGCGAAACTTCCTCTCTTCTCTTAATCCATGTAAGAAGGGGATGGGAGAGATGCAACCAAGATTGGAGGAGATCTTTGACAGTGTAGAAGACTTGTTGCAGCAAACAACCACACTTGGTTTGGTGGCGCAAGTTGGGAAAACACCTGATCATGCATCATCATCTTCTTCTCATGAAAGAACGACCACTTCTCGATTGGTTGATCCAGTTGTTTATGGCAGGGACAACGAGAAAGAAGCTATAATGCAATTGTTGCTGTCCGACGATGCAAAAGGCAAACACCCCGACGTGATTCCCATAGTCGGGATGGGCGGGGTAGGTAAAACCACACTTGCACAACTCCTTTTCAATGATAGTCGTGTGAAGCAACGATTTGATGATAAACATAGAGTATGGGTCTGTGTCTCCGAAGAGTCTAATATGTTCAAGGTTACCAGAGATATTCTCAAAGAATTCGGTCTATTGGAATGTGATTCACTAACTCCCAATCAGCTGCAAGATAAGCTAGAGGAAAAAGTAAAAGAGAAGAGGGTTTTGCTTGTTCTGGATGACATTTGGAGTGAGCGTGCCGATTGGAAAAGTTTGCTGGCACTATTCTCTTCTGCTGCAAAAGGAAGCAAGGTCCTCATTACCACACGATTTGAACAAGTGGCATCAGCCATGTCTTCAGTTCCGAGTCTCCAGCTGAAAGTACTAAATGAAGATGATTGCTGGCAGTTGTTTGCACGACATGCCTTTGATGGTGGCGTCGCTGATGCTTATGGAGAATTTGAAGAAATTGGGAAGAAAATCGCAATAAAATGCAAAGGCCTGCCTTTGGCTGCACGAACCCTTGGAAGTTTACTCCATGGCAAGAAAAATGCTAGAGAGTGGGAATCCATATTAAAGAGCAATATGTGGGATATGCGCAATGGCAACATTATTCCGGCTCTGAGATTGAGTTACCATTATCTTCCCTCCCACCTCAAGCAATGTTTTGCTTACTGTGCTGTCTTTCCAAAGGACTTTGAATTCAGCAAGGAAGAATTGGTGCTCTTATGGATGGCAGATGGATTCGTAGTCCAACCTGATGAAACGAGAGATATGGAAGAGATTGGCATTGAGTATTTTGAAGAACTTGAATCCAGGTCATTTTTTACTTTTAGAAAATTTACCTATGATGGTCGAAGAATTTTTGTTATGCATGATCTGGTTAATGACTTGGCAAAATCTATAGCGGGGGAATTCTTCTACAACATGGATGATGTTGATAAGGGGCGACCTAGTGGAAGGACTCGCCATTTGTTTTGTATACAATATCGATCTAAGCCACTGGAGCGAGTGAAGAGCCTCTGTGAAGCAAGGATGTTACGGACCTTGAAATATACGGTGCATGGTCAACCTGGTCAGTCTCTCAATTTTTTGTCAAGTCAGAGGCGCTTGCGAGTGCTGGATTTTTCCTCTGAGTGGAGGGATAGTGATGAGCTCTCTTCTCTTTCATCCTTGGACTTACTTTCTATCCAAGATTTGGAATCCTTCTCCGGGAGGATATCTTTGCCTTGTAGTCTTACCCAGATTACCCTATGGAATCTCCAAAACCTCAAGTCTCTGGGTTACAATGGGCTTCACCATCTCACCTCTCTCAAACAATTGGAAATCGAGTATTGCCCGAAGCTCCAATGCATCCCAGAAGAGGGGCTGCCCCCATCCCTTTCCTATTTACAAATGGAAGGATGCCCTGTGCTGCAAAGGAGGTGTCAAAGAGGGGAAGGGGAAGATTGGCCCAAGATTTCTCACATCCCTCGAATAGATATTCCTACCCCAGAGGACGAGGTAAGTACACACACGGCTTCTTGAAAAAAATCTTAATCTGGGCTATTTTTCGTAAAATAGCATCATCGCATATACTTATAGGAGGAAGTTCTTACTTCTTAGCCTTAGGTCCATACATATCTCTAAATCCCTATTTATATATATGTGTGTGTGTGTGTGGGCAGTACTTGTTGGCTTTAAGGAAACTTGCATGTCTTCTAATTATCTGAATTTGTGAGATAAGCAGTTTTGGGAGCAAATCCTGTTTAATGTATATGCTTGTGCTATAATGATGATGTTCTTTTATAGTTCTTACTAGCGGGCTGCCCGCGCCTTGCTGCGGGTGTCCTTAAAATTCAGCAACATATTGAGGTGAAATACCTATGTTTATTAAAGCAGTCTTGCCATTTTGTTAAAGAAAATCTACTTGTTGGACATTATAATACTGTAGGTTACATGGCCTATAATTTAAGAAGAACCACCGT
>JAKUCV010003965.1:24561-63427 GCA_028386065.3 Turnera subulata | reverse complement strand
TTAGAACGTGGCATCTTCAAAGTATTTAATAATTTAATGTTATATTTTACAACCCTTACACTTGTAAAAAAGAAAATATACCACGTTAGATAATTTTACAAAGAATGAATTAGAGGCTCATGATTATTCAACGTGTCCATAAGAAACAATTATCATAATGATATTTTTTAAAAAATAAATCAAACAAAATAAAGGGTAAATTTGTCTTATTAGAAATTTGTCGGGGTAAAAGAATCAATTCACACCACCAAAGTCTTCCCTGTTTTAGTATATATAGATAATATAGAAAGAGAAATACAGCAGACAAAAAAAAAAAAACCTAAAACCTTTTTCCTTCTCTTTTCTATGTAAAGTCTCAATCGTCTTAATTTCCCCATAAATATTAGATTTGAAATTCAACCCGCAACAAAGCAAAATAAGTAGCAAGAATTGTCAATTGCGCATTTCCTTCTCTCATTTCCATTCATTACCATTTATTGCTATAGGAAGATGAAGAAGAAGACGAAGAACAAGACGACTAAAACTGTTTGGTATGTGTCTAATTAACAGTCTTTACTTTTACTTTTTATGTTTCTACCTATGATGAAGGCATATCACATGTATCCCCAGTTTGTATCTTTCTGTATGTAATAAACAAATGTACCTAGTAGTCCACATCGTTGGTTACCTTATGTGCATGCATTCTTGTAATTAAATCTACTGATCCTTATCATGTATATGTGCACACACACACATATACAGATATGGTCATTTTTCTACTTCAATAATTTATAGTTCTTGATTAATTTTTGAGACGACACCTCAAATTATGGTTGCTGGTGGGTGATGCATGTGGATGGATGATAAGAGCTACGAATTGTCAGGAAATCTAGAAATATATGAACTTTAACATTATTAAAAGGTCTACTTCTTCATAAAAAAAAAAATAAAAAATAAAAAAAAGTTAAATGATTGTTGTACTTGTGTAGAAATATTTTGTGAGGGTGCTTAAACTTATACCTTACATCTTCTGTAATTCGTTTATTTTTTCAATGGATACATGGTCAAATAATTTATATCTTGGTAGTCTGGAAGAATTGCTAGATGTCACTGAGCTTCTTCAGCACGTAGTCTTTTCCTTTTTCTCCAGGCAATTGGTAAGTTGAGATGCTTTCTCCACCACTTTACCAAGACTATTTGATAAATTAACCAATGTATGGTTAAAAATTTGTGACCATTTTTTTTTCTTTTGATCATCTTTTATCACTCAAATAATCTACTCGCTAGCTATTTGTATTCCCAATCGGTAATTTACTGGTTAATGTAGTTGTCTGATTACCAGTGGTTTGATCCTTCATATGGACATTGAGCATCAACAATTTGAAGTGCTGCTTATTTGGTGCAGTTAATGAGCTTTTGATTTTTGTTAGCTTTCTTTTCTCAAATGGGATTTCTTCTAAGTTCTATCCTGATATTTTGTTATGTAGGAGAAATGGAAAAGCTTAGGCAGACAAGGAGATGGCCAACAATCCACCATCAATCTATAACAAGACAATGGCCGAAATCCTAAGGCCTCGTCCAATTCTCCGGGAATTAACTATTGAAAGTCATCCTTGTTGTAGATTTTTGCTTATATTTATCCTTCGGTTCACCTCATTTAGCCAAATTTATTTAATTAACTTCATCGGGATCTTGCGAAAATTGTTGATGTGGCAAATTTTCTTATGTCATGTCAGTTGTGTGGACATGTTTTCATATTATAGTGCCATATTAATGTTGAACTGAATTCATTCACTGGGGCTTTATTTGATGGGTTGGATGTCCTTGTGATCAAGGTAGAAATTGTATATGGTGGTTGTTCAAGACATTGGATGTTTTTTGTTAGGGGGTTGCTACTGTACCTTTGCAAAATCAAAGGTACCAAAACCCAAACAATGTGGCCCAACCGTATTTAAACAAGTGGATCAAAAAGTAATAATTATAGTTTTGTCTAATATTATTAAAAAATTATATATTGATCCTTACATTATTTTCTTTTTATACTATTTCACACATATCTTATACAATTTAAAACCTAACCTGTTAATAAATAATTAAATTTTTTATTATTGAAAAGTAACGTATGTTGCACAGGATTTGTTATTGGTCTAAAATAATTTTTTTCTTTACATGTAAAAGAAATTAGAAAAAAAAAATTTTTGTACATAATAAAAATGAAAACAAAAAAATTGAAAAACTATGAAATTTTTTTAAAAGGTATAGCATAATTCATTATAATATTCTATAAATATTTTTACTATTTAACTAAAAATTTTAAAATTTTAGAAAGCTATAGAGTAATTCATTCTAATATCCTATGAATATTTTTCATATTTTATAAAAAAAATTATGAAAAATTTTAAAAGGTAAAGAATAATTCATTATAATATTCGATGAATATTTTCATGTACATGAGGACTCGAAACCTTCTTAACTTATTAAAAACTGTTACTTGACATTATTCATCAATTTAAAGATTTATAAGTAAAAAAAAAAATAGAATGGACATAAAATTAATGTCATAAAAATTTATGACTCACAAAAAATTTAAAAAATTGATTAATATATAATCACATAAATATTATAAGTCAAAGAATGCTCATATAAGTAAATAAAGAAATAATTGTCAATAAGTTTATATTTTATAAAACATATGAATATGTCTACAAAGTAGATAACATAATATTTATCATTACATAATAACCGTCATAAGTTATAAAAATACACTATACTTCCATAATTATTAAAATAAAATGTAATTACAAGTAAAAATATATGAAAAAAAGAAAATAACATATAATAAATGAAAATTTTGATTTAATCATGTATTATTGTGACACCCCGGGTCTATGAGGGCGGGAAGTATACTCTGGTGCCGGGATGAGCATGGTGCCGGAATATGTTGATAACCA
This sequence comes from Turnera subulata, assembly GCA_028386065.3. NCBI lineage: Eukaryota > Viridiplantae > Streptophyta > Magnoliopsida > Malpighiales > Passifloraceae > Turnera > Turnera subulata. The sequence continues at coordinate 60,497 of JAKUCV010003965.1, read as the reverse complement.
GGTCTGACCCCTAGCTTATCCGTGACGGGGCCCGGAAAAGATAAAATTGGAAATTAGATTTTTATTTGAGTCTTTTTGGTCTTGGACCGGTTTTGGGTCGAGTTTTGGTTTGGTATGTATTTGGCTGTTATGCTTGTTTTTGACCTTGAGAAATTATGGTGTTGCATATTGATTGTCTATCCTTCGTCGGTGAGCACTTCGGACTCACCCCTCACCTGCGGGCTTTCATCCCGTAGGATGGATTATTTGTTGTACAGGTTTGGTGCATTCCAGACAGGCTGCGGCGTTATCCCTTGGACAGGACTCGGATCCATAGTTTGCATCAGTGTCGCATACAGTGTCTTTGTGAGTTATTAAGTTTTCCGCTGTGCATTATTTTTGCTATTGTTGGGCCATTGGGCCGGTTATGTTGTTATTGATGTTTTCTATTTTGGACTTTTGAGCCCGAGTTTCGGTTGTATACACTGTATGCTGGACTTGGTTTGGTTGGGTCGTCACAGTTCCGGCACGTGTTTACTGCGTACGGTAAATACGGGTCGGGGCGTTTCATTTTGGTAGCGGAGCGGGCATTAGCCCTTGTTGGGCAGTCCTTGTGTGTCTGTTGTCCTTGTTTGCATAGTTCGCTCCAGATGTTTATTATTTTATATCATTTTAGTTAGTGCATTATAGATCCAGTCAAGGGACGCTACCTGTCGCAGAACATACACATAAGAGGTAAATGATGCCATAAATAAGCGGAAAATATAAATATTATTAATATTGCTAATATTATTATTACAAACATAAATATTACATTGATTTTTTTTTAAAAAAAGGAAAATACATTTATCTTCTCGGAACAACGTTGACCCTGAAGCTGTTGGGGTCATTGTTGATGTTGACCGGTACCAAGGCCGGCTCCTCGAGAAACTGCCCGTATGCAAACCTATACAGCAAAACAACATGCTCACATAAATGCACATAATCGGTATGCTATGATGCCAAAACTTCGAAATAACCCATCCCGGTTCATATCCTTTATTATCATCTTTACCAAAAATATTCTACCGTACGTATATCTGATTATAATTTCGGTACCATACTTTAATTAAAACTCTTTTCAAAATAATTCCATAAATTAATTATACTTTTCCCAAAATATAATCACCATAATTTCCCGAAAAATAATAACGTATTTATAATTTCCAGAAAATATATATAGTATTTATCTTTTTCTAAATATATATAATAATATTTTCCAACACAAAATATGATTACCTTTAATTTTCAAAGTACTTATATATATATATATATATTCCACAACCATAATTTTCCAGGAAAAATAATATATATATAAAATTTTCAGGAATTAATTTCATGATATTTATATTTTTTTCCAAATAATAATAGTTTTCCAAAACATAACTTAATTATTTAACATGGTATATATATTTATATTTTTCTCATAATACCAGAATTAAACTAGCCATAATTTCCTCAAAGTAAATATATATTTTTTTCTCAAAATTAAATACTAGAATATGAATAAATAAATGAATATATATATGTATATATACTGTTTTTTTAAATTAAATCGGACTGGGCCACGAAAAGTGCCGGCCCAGACCAAGGCAGCAGGCCCGAAGCACAAGCCCATGCCCAGACCTGGCCCAACACCACACAGCCCAACCCATGCATCAGCCCACAATTGAAAACCCAGGTTCGCGACCCGCCCGAAGGAAACGGGTCGAACGGGGTCGCGGGTCTGCTCACCTTGGGTACGACGGCGACGGCGCGACGCAGCGCGAGGATGGGGTCACGAGGCACGGCGTGAGGCGGCGACGCTGGAACGGCAGAAGGAAGGGCGCGGCGACGTCGGCCGAAGGCGGAAGGCGCGAGGGAGGTGGATCCGTGGGTCAGCCGTCGGGTCAACGCCTCTTGCAGCGGAAGGCGACGACAGGTCGGCGACGGCACGGCGAGCGTGCTGGTGGCGGCGATGCGACGAGAGGTGGCGGGGAACCCTTCCTGCTGAACAGTGGCAGGGGAGGTACCGGGGTGACGCACTGTTCACCGGTTCTTTCTCTTTTTTTCTATTTTCTTTTTTTTTCCTATTTTTTCTATTTCCCTCTCTCTTTTTTTTCATTTTCTGTGTTTATTTTTTTTTCTCTTCTTTTTTTCTCTTTCCTTTTTTTTCCTTCTTCTACTCTATTTTTGTTTTTTTTTTCGATTTTTTTTCTTTTTTTTCCTTTCTCTTCTTTTTTTTCTCTCTTTTTTTCTTTTCCTCCCTTTTTTTTTCTCTCCTTTCTTCCTCTTTTCTTCTCTTCCTCCCCTTCTCTTCTCCTGCTTCCTTTTATAAACCGTGAATGAACTGTACAGCCTGTGAACATCAATAATGCAGCTTGTCTGTATTATGGAGCGAGTCCGGTCCGGACCAGAAAATAACTGATACCCCCTTAGTTATTTTCCGGTGTGATTTTTCTGAGGATTCCGGGACCCGAAAAATACCGACTTAGGCCTGAAAAATCCACGGAAAAATCTCGAGCTCGGGAAAACCCTCGGTTACGAAAAACAACGCTCGATTTACCTTGAATTAATTACCCAAGATTAATTCTTCCGGTAAATCGCTGTAAAAAGACTTTTATAGTCCCGGCTGTTACATTAAAAACTTAAAAGCTATGTAAAAAATAAAGAAAAAAACAAAATATAATGACAAATAAATTATGAAAATTGTAAATGAAACAAAATCAGTATATCTAACTTCCCTATATAAAAATGTATAAATTACATACAAAGATAAAGCAAGTGAATAAAAAAACATAGATAAATTTATGATTTATGTAAAAGATGAAAGTATAGAAAAATAAGTTAATGAAATATATACCCACTTATAATACCTTATATTAGTTATTTATATTTAAAAACTAATTAATATTAGAATAATAATTTAAATTACAACATGTTTAACTCTAGTATGTCAAAAATATTTAAACTTCTAATTAAAGGTAATAAAATACTATTAATTTTTGTCATGATACTAGAAATAAAATGTTATACCATTATTTCCTATTTATTTTTTAAAATTCAACGGATTGTGACCAAGCATGATATCCAACAAAACTTTAGCTTAATGACATAAATTTTCAAATTTTCCAGTGGCGTGTTCCAAGAGGACAATCTCATAAATTTAGCAAGTTTTTATTGAAAATTTTAAAAGTAATGGGTATTTTAATAAATTTAAAAACTTCAAGGACTATTCTAAATAATTAGAAAAATAATAAAATGATTATTTATATGACTAAATTCCTATTGGTCCATGTCAGCATGGGTTTTGGTACCCCAAACGTTGACAAAGGTACCGTAGAATTTCCCTTTTTGTTACCATATTTTTTAACTTTATTTTGAGATTGATGGATATATATCGGGCTTAATAGGAACCAGCCGGAAATTATAAGGATAGACTCTTGAGGATACGTAAATAAGGTACATTTGGGCCTAAAAGTCCAAAGAGAAGGAAGAGTTTATTATGCCACGACACAATTATACGGCTCTATAAGAAACCCAATGGGCCTTTTACATTGTATCGTTTACCTATATGTATGTCACTGTAAATCCAATGCATTGCATGTTGGTCCCGGTTATACTATCTTGGCGGAATAATGATCAACTTAAAAATAAATGACACACAGTATTTAACGTGGTTCACCTAAAAACTATCGGGTTACGTCCACAAGTTCGATCCCGCAAAAAACTTCCACTATAAAATAGTAGGCTTACAAAGAGAGACCTCCCTAAAATAATTTAGGGGTAAAAAAAAAACCTAGAGTTGAACCCAAAATAGTGTTCCACAAAAATTTTTCCCGAAAAATACCCCAAAGTATTTTTTCCCATTATTTTGTCACTCCCTATTTTAAGAGGGACTATTTTGCCACTTTCTAAATTTAGAAGGGCCAACTTGTCACTTCTTAAATTTAGAAGGGTTATATTTTTTTCTCTCCCTCTCTCACTTTCTCTCTCACTCTTGCTTTGTGCGTTCTGCACTGGGATGATCTGCACTCTGCATGTCATAGCCTATTTATAGGCTGCAAACTTGATGAAACCTGCACCACTTTCAACAGCTTCAGGCCAACAAATGCACCAATTGCTTAACTACTCCATTGTCAACCTGCACCACCTTCTACAACCACTGCACCACTTGCACCCACTGCACCTTCCTTTTTTTTGATTTTTTATTTTTTATAGTGGTCCCCACATAGGAGGAAACCACTCAACAATTCTCCCCCTTTCCGACTACATGGGGGGATCACCATCCCGGCAACTTCTCGACAGTATTCAAACTTTACCCTTGGAAGTATCTTCGTCAGCATATCAGATCCATTCTCATCTGTATGGATCTTTTCGAGTTATAGTTGTTTCTTCTCTAGCACATCCCCAATCCAATTATATCTCACATCAATATGCTTCGATCTGGAATGAAAAGAGGCATTCTTCGCAAGATGGATAGCACTCTGACTATCACAAAATAGTTGATAACTGTCATGCAAGAATCCAAGTTCTGTTAAGAACTTCTTCATCCATAACAACTACTTGCACGCTTCCATTGCAGCAATAAACTCAGCTTCTGTCGTTGACAGTGCAACATATTTTTGTAGCTTCGATTTCTATAACACCGCTCCCCTTGAAAAATTAATCAGGTATCCTGATGTAGATTTTCTGGAACTAACATCACCAGCCATATCTGCATCAATGCATCCAACCAGCACTGGTTTGTCTTCTCCATAACATAGACACATTTTGGAGATTTCACGAAGATACCTGAGGATCCACTTCACAGCATTCCAATGCTCCTTTCCTGGATTTGAAAGGTATTGGCTGACCACTCCAACTGCATGAGCAATATCTGGTCGGGTACATACCATGGCATACATCAAGCTACCAACTGCTGAGGCATATGGAATCCGCTCCATTTCTCTCTTCTCCTCATCCGTAGATGGACTCTGCTAAGAACTTAGTCTAAAGAAGTTAGCAAGAGGACAACTGACTGCTTTAGCCTTATCCATGTTGAACCTCTGAAGCACTTTCTCAATGTACTTCTCCTGAGACAACCATATCTTCTTGGCTTTCTTATCTTGAATAATTCTCATCCTGAGAATTTGTTTTGTTGGCCCCAAATCTTTCATGGCGAAAAACTTGCTTAGTTGAGCTTTCAAATTGTTGATTCTAGAAACATTCTGGCCAACAATCAGCATATCATCCACATAGAGCAAAAGGATGATGAAATCATCGTCAGAGAATTTCTGAATGAACACACAGTGATCTGAAGTAGTCTTCTTGTAGCCTTGTTGCTCCATCACAGACTCAAACTTCTTATACCACTGTCTCGGTGCTTGTTTTAAGCCGTAGAGGCTCTTCCTCAATCTGCAAACATATTCCTCTTTTCCTTTTTGTTGGAAACCCTCTGGCTGCTCCATGTATATCTGTTCTTCCAAGTCACCATGTAGTAAGGCAGTTTTGATATCCATCTGTTCAACCTCCAGGTTGAGACTTGAAGCTAAACCCAGCACCGTGCGAATTGAGGTCATTTTCACCACTGGTGAGAAGATTTCGTCAAAGTCTGTCCCTTTTCTTTGACTAAAACCTTTGACAATAAATCTTGCTTTGAATCTAGGAAGTGGACTATGCTCTTCATGTTTGATCCTGAACACCCACTTGTTTTTCAAAGCTCTCTTGCCTTTAGGCAACTTCACCAGCTCAAATGTCTTGTTCTCATACAAGGAATTCTTCTCTTCTTGCATGGCTTGTATCCACTTCTCCTTATGCTCATCATCAATAGCTTCATTATAGCTTTCTGGTTCTCCCCCATCAGTGAGTAATAAGTAATCACTTGGAGAATATCTGGTAGAAAGTTGCACAACTCTGCCAGACCTTGTACGATAAGGAGAGCTTCTTGAAGACTGAGGATGGTCATCCATGACTGTATCATCATTGCCATCATCCTTGTTACTCTCAGCTTCTGCTGACTCATCTTCAACAGGAACATCTGGAACTTCAGGATGAATATTCTGAACATCATCTCCAATTTGCCTGGGTGTCTCAATTGGAGGTAGCTGAAAATCCTCTTGATCATCACTATTTGTAAGGGTACTATTCAACTTGTGGACGTAACCCAATAGTTTTTTGGTGAACCACGTTAAACACTGTGTGTCATTTATTTTTAAATTGATCATTATTCCGCCAAGATAGTATAACCGGGACCAACAACTAGTAGCGGAGCAAGGTCTATCACTATAGAGGCGAGGATAAACAAGATGATCACTCTTGATGGCACAAATTACCACTTATAGAGAAACAAGATGAAGGATCTCTTGTTCGTGATGAAGATGCACTTACCGATGTTCAGTACGGTAAAGCCTGATGATAAGTCAGATGAAGAGTGGGAATTCGAGAATAGTCAAGTTTGTGGCTACATACGGTAATTTGTTGCAAAAAAATGTCTATAACCACGTTTCTAGCATTGAGCATGCAAGAACTCTGTGGGAGAGGCTCGAAGAATTATATGCCTCAAAGACAGGAAACAACAAGTTCTTTTACTTGACAAAACTGATGCAAGTAAAATATCAAGAAGGCACAACTGTTGCAGATCACCTCAATGAAATACAAGGGATCATGGATCAGTTATCAAGCATGGGCATAAAATTCGACGATGAGGTACTTGCTCTTATGGTTCTAGCAACACTCCCAGATTCATGGGAAACGTTGAAGGTGTCAATCACAAACTCTGCACCTAACGGTGTGGTTAGTATGACGTCCGTCAAAAGTGGCATCCTGAATGAATAAATGAGATGAAGAACACAAGGCTCATCTTCTTCACAATCAGAAGTCTTGGCCACAGTGACGAAGGGGAGAAGCGAGAACAAAGGTCAGAGCGACAGAGACATGAGTAGAGAAAATCCCAACAAATTTGCAAATGTTGAATGCCATTACTTCAAGAAGAAGGGACACATCAAGAAATTTTGCCGAAAGTTCAAGAAAGACAAGAATAAGAACAAAGGAAAAGATGTGAAGAAGGAAGAAAGCAGTGATGATGAAGCTAATTCCCTCGGTGAATTCAATATTGTCTGTGACGACGATATTATCAATCTTACTACTAAAGAGACGAGCTGGGTGGTTGATAGTGGTGCTACTGTCCATGCTACATCACGGAGAGAACTCTTCTCTTCTTACACACTTGGTAATTTTGGGTCTGTAAGAATGGGAAATGATAAATTCTTGATGGTTGTTGGCAAAGGAGATGTTTGCCTAGAGACCATGAACGGGGATGAAATTGCTTTTGAAGGATGTTAGGCATATTCCAGATATGTGTTTAAATCTGATCTCTGTTGATAAACTTGATGAGGAAGGTTTTTGTAATACCTTCTACAATGGTCAATGGAAGCTTACCAAAGGCTCGTTAGTGGTGGCACGAGGTACAAAGGTGTAAAAGTTGTTCGTGACACAAGCAAAGATTCCTCAACAAGTCGTAAATATTGTGGAGAACGAAAGCCAAGTTCAACTGTGGCACAGACGCCTTGGACACATGGGTGAGAAGTCAATGGTGAAGCTGGTCAAGAAGAATGTTCTGTCAGGATTGAATCAGATCTAGCTAAAGAAGTACAGTCACTGTCTAGCTGGTAAGCAAAATAGAGTTTCTTTCAAGAGTTTTTCTCCTTCCAGAAAGAAAGATGTGCTAGAACTGGTACACTCAGATCTATATGGGCCTTTTAACAAGTCCCTTGGTGGTGCCCGGTATTTTGTGACATTCATTGATAATCATTCACGGAAGACTTGGGTGTACACATTGAAGTCTAAGGATCAAGTGTTATCAGTTTTCAAGCAGTTCCTAACCATGGTGGAGCGAAAAACTAGAAAGAAGCTGAAGTGCATCCGGACAGATAATGGTGGTGAGTACACAGGTCCATTCGATGCTTACTGCAAGGAGCATGGTATTCGGCATCAGTTTACTCCACCCAAAACTCCACAGTTGAATGGTTTAGTTGAGTGGATGAATAGAACTTTAATTAAGAGAACCAGATGCTTACTCTCTCACTCAAAGTGGTGGCACGAGGTACAAAGGTGTCAAAGTTGTTCGTGACACAAACAAAGATTCCTCAACAAGTACTAAATGTTGTGGAGAATGACAGCCAAGTTCAGCTGTGGCACAGACACCTTGGACACATGGGTGAGAAGTCAAAGGTGAAGCTGATCAAGAAGAATATTCTGTTAGGATTGAATCAGATCCAGCTAAAGAAGTGCAGCCACTGTCTAGTTGGTAAGCAAAATAGTATTTTTTTCAAGAATTTTCCTCCTTCCAGAAAGAAAGATGTGCTAGAACTGGTACACTCAGATCTATGTGGGCCTTTTAACAAGTCCCTTGGTGGTGCCCGGTATTTCGTGACATTCAATGATGATCATTCACGGAAGAATTGGGTGTACACATTGAAGTCTAAGGATCAAGTGTTATCAGTTTTCAAGTAGTTCCTAACCATGGTGGAGAGAGAGACTGGAAATAAGCTGAAATGCATCCGGACAGATAATGGTGGTGAGTACACAGGTCCATTTAATGCTTACTGCAAAGAGCATGGTATTCGGCATCAGTTTACTCCACCCAAAACTCCACAGTTGAATGGTTTAGCTGAGAGGATGAATAGAACTTTAATTAAGAGAACCAGATGCTTACTCTCTCACTCAAAGTTATCACAAGTCTTTTGGGGTGAAGCACTGCTTACAGCGGCTTATGTGCTGAACCATTCACCCTGTGTTCCTCTTCAGTATGAGGCTCCAGAGAAGGTGTGGTCAGGAAGAGACATCTCCTATGATCATTTGCGAGTATTTGAGTGCAAAGCTCACGTCCACATTCCAAAGGATGAAAGAAGCAAACTGGATGCCAAGACGAGGCAATGTGTATTCATCGGTTATGGTCAAGACATGTTTGACTATAGATTCTATGATCCGATGGAGAAAAAGCTTATCAGGAGTCGAGATGTTGTCTTTATGGAGGATCAAACCATAGAAGACATTGACAAAGCAGAGAAGTCCAGTAATGATTCAACAGAGCTTGAGATGCCTCCAGTAATAGTGCCACCGGGCCCAACATTGCACACATTCAAACATAAATACTGCACGACATATCTCTCCGCGGCAGCCACCGCCGATCAGACTATCTTCTCCCCTTCACTTCTCTGGGCAAGTTCAGGTGCGTATTCAAGCTCTGGCACTCTCTCATAACCCATCATCTCCCACCTTCCCTCTACCCTCCTCCATGTGGCCTTCTCTACCTCAAACATCAACTTCAAGAGGATGGTACTTATCAGATGCAACGGGAATACGAATACGTCATTGTAGACGACGCCAACAACCGCCGCGCTGGAATACCTTTTAGTAGCATAAGTTTGGTTGACGAACCAGCGGAGACGGATATTGTTCGATCCACCAACGGGTTGTTACTTTTTAGGAATTGGGGTGCTGGTTATGGGGATTATTACTTTTACAGCCCCATAACCAAGCAAAAAAGAACATTGCCTCCCATAGATAACTTGGTGTGTTATGAATGCTTAGCTTATTATGATCCTATGGTTTCAGTTTCCAATTTTAAAGTCGTTGCCGTTCGTAGATTGAGAAACAATACCCCCCCATCTGATAGTGATTTACTCTTCGAAAATTGGGATGTGGAGGGTCTCGAATACTCTCCCACCCGAATCCTTATCCATGGGATATAAGAGCTCCGTCTACCTCCACGGTGCCGTAATTTAGGTGGGTGTGGATGGCCACCGTTGCTTTCGTTTTGATCTTGATGGAGAGCAACTCAAGGAGTTTGATACACCAGGTGGGAACTTTGACTATAGATATCTTTGTGAATCCAGAGGCCGCTTGTATAGAGTTGTTAAGACATTAGAGAAGAAGCAGAATGATGATGTGATAGATGGAATGTGGTTTGATGTCTATGAGATGAGCACACTTTGTTTCCCAGAATGGACTCTCAAGCACCGTATTGATGTAAGCTCAATCATCACGACACATTCTGATTACAACGGCATCTGGTTTCTGTCTGCTGTCATGGAGAAAAATGAGGATGACTCCCTTGCTCTGGTAGCCAGCCATGCCTGTGGCATCATCTTTCGTTATAACTTCAAGAACAAGACCTTCATGGAGTTTCATGAGTGTGGTTATCTGAATCAGATTGAAAAGGCTCTTTCTTACACTGAGGTTCTTACTTTCCTTTAATCGTGCCAAAGTTCATCCCTTTGAAGGTTTTTTCTACCCTTTTTCTGACATTGATCAGTGGCAGCTTTTGTTTCTATCGAAGAGTAATAAGATAGTGCTCGAGTATAGGATGTTAGATTAGAATGTTTGTGGGTTTAATGGGTGAATAGTTAATTAATTTTGTTGTTTACTTGCTGGAATTAGTGAAGCTTGTTTATATTTGAGTGATTGCAAGTTTTATGTCTACTTATTACTTGATAACAACTATACAAAGCCTACAAACATCTGGCAATTGACAGAGGCAGTAACTTCGTGTTCTGGTTTGATGCCCTCCTATTGCTTGTAAAGCTAGAAACTACTTTTTGCGATTGAAGTACACAAGCACTAACTTGGGTGGTAAAAGAAGGTTGATGTCTGCAAAAGTATTATGAGCATGCAAGCATCTTTCTGACATCTCTCTCCATTGCTAAGTCGGGACAGAAAAGGGGTAAGATGTTATCAAATGTTTGAATCTTTGCCATTTTCAATGTACATAGCTGTAGAATTATTCGGACAGAAAGGAATCTCGCAAAACATAACCTTATGATTTTTTTCCCATCAACTAATAACTTGCCTCATCTCCATAGGAACTGCTGTTAGAGCGCTCCTCCTCCAGTGAACTGCTGTTTTATCCTTCTGTTCACACCTAGGCTCACTTGGCTAGCTTTTGTGTACTATACTTTGATATACATGAAAACAAAACAAAACACGAATGAGCGTCCAAGAAAACGTTACTTAGTGCAGTTTAACTATTCAAGAGATTGGATGATTCACACCCCCGAAGACTCCAATTTGGGACATTTTCATAATAATAAGCTACTAGTGTAGTAGACATCATGTTCTGCTTCCGCAACCACAGTATATATGTAAGAACAAAAAAGCTTCTTTCTGCACTGGTATACTGCTTCTTGCACTGTGTGGTGATGTGGAGTAGACAAGGCTATGAATATAATAACTGCAGATGCTTCAAGGCGTGCTGCTAATGCCACTTTCCTTAAGACAATATTTGCCACCACCACTTACTCTAAAGTCGGTATGCAACGGTGTTTTGCAAATTTGCCTCGGAGATACAATGAAGCCCCTGGTTGAAGATGTCTTGCATAAACACCACAACCCTTGATCACTTTCTGAATATAAGCAGAACATCTATTTTATATGATAACCTCTGCAGTGGTATACCATATAAAAGGCAAAGTATTTTATTTGGTGGGAGAGATAAGAAAATAGAAAAAGTAAGTGAACTAGTTGGAGAGAAAAGAGAGAAACTAAAACACAATTTGTTTTGTACGTTTGGATACTTTCTGATGTCTGGAAATGAGAATGAGTGGCCTATTTATAAGCCTTCATGTATCTTTTCCAAAAGACACATTTAATCCAAAAGTTACAGCCATTAAATTCAAACTTAAATTTGTATATTTTCCAAAAGACACAATACAAAAGGATGTAACTATTAATTTTTAAACTCATTTCCAGTAGATACATTTTACACTAAAAGGTACAAATATAATTCCTCTTTATATTATAAAAATCCTCCAACATTGCCCCACCATTTTTATAATACCTTGCAATTCGATAGTTCTGGAAATCTTATGCATAAATGAAAATGTCGGTGAGACTTGAATTTTCACTTAGTGAATCGTGTATCGCCAATCGGAATTGTCAGTAGACTATGCTTTGAACTAACATCTTCCATATTGACTGGTTGGACCACATATCCACACACAAGATTTCTCATCCAGAAATGTGATCTTTATAGCCGACACGTTAAAGGCCTTGTGTCTTGTATCTGTTCATGAGTGCTGTTAGAGTTCAAGCCACAAAACTCCTAGAGGCGGCCATACTTCCACTCACATAGGTAGTCTCTATATCCTTAGTGTTCCCGTTATAAACACTTTCGCAAATACATGCCATAGAGATCTATTAAGAGCATAAGCTCACCCTTTCTCTTGTCCTAACGGGTACCAAGCACTCTTATCTTGGGATGGAATTTAAAGTGAGTGCTTGCCAGTCATCCTAATAGTGTACTTTGACTCATTGAACTCAAGATTTGATGTTTTATCAAACGTTGAGTCGAGGTTCCACTATTGGTGACCTATAGAAATTGGCTTGAGACCCATCCCATTAGAGGTCTTACTTACCTTATCTCTGGTAAGTCCTTTTGTAAAAGCATCTGCCAAGTTTTGTTGTGACCTCACAAAATCAATGGTGATCACCGAATTTCTTATCAATTCTTGTACATAGCTATGTCTTAATCCGATATGTCTAGATTTTCCATTGTAAACTTGGCTATATGCTTTAGACAATGTGGCCTGACTGTCACAATGTATTGATATGGGAGAAATTGGTTTGGGCCACAGCGGAATCTCATAAAGTAAATCTTTTAACCATTCCGCTTCTTTGCTAGCAGATGTTAAGGCCACAAATTCAGATGCCATAGTGGAGTCTGTGCAAAGAGTTTGCTTTTTAGAGCTCCAAGATATTGCACCCCCACCAAGCATGAAGATCCATCCAGTTACAGATGAATAATCATCTTTATTAGAAATCCAACTAGCATCTGAAAATCCTTCTAACACCGAAGGATATCCGGTATAGCATATACCATAGTTCATAGTTCGTTTTAAGTACCTTAAAACTCTATGAACTGCCTGCCAATGTTGCTTACCCGGATTGCTAGTAAATCTGCTTAGCTTTCCAACGGCAAATGCAATGTCTGGCCTTGTACAGGTCATTGCATACATCAAGCAGCCTATAACCTTTGAATATTCCAGTTGTGCTACCGGACTTCCTTGATTTTTAGCCAACTTCAAGTTTGGATCAAATGGAGTAGATACCGGAGAACTCTCCAGTTTCTCAAACTTGTTGAGTATTTTCTCAATGTAATGGGATTGCGACAATGTAATCCCATTACTACTCCTTATAATCTTTATACCAAGAATTACATTTGCTTCTCCCATATCTTTCATATCAAAATTTTCTGACAAGTACTTCTTGGTATTCTCAACTTGATCCATGTCCGTGCCAAATATAAGCATGTCATCTACGTATAAGCAAATAATCACACCTTTTCCATCTTTGAATTTGCTATATACGTATTTATCAGATGTGTTAATCTTGTAACCATCTGCAAGCACAACCTCATCAAACTTTTGATGCCATTGCTTAGGTGCTTGTTTAAGTCCATACAAGGACTTCTCAAGTTTACAAACCTTATGTTCTTGTCCTTGTAGGACAAAACCTTCTGGTTGTTCCATGTAAACTTCCTCATCTAATTCACCATTCAAGAATGCTGTTTTAACATCCATCTGGTGAATAACCAGGTTATGTATTGATGCAAGTGCAATCAATAATCTTATTATAGCAATTCTTGCTACTGGCGAATAGGTATCAAAATAATCTACTCCTTCTTTCTGAGTAAATCCTTTCGCCACCAACCTGGCCTTGAACTTATCAATAGTTCCATCAACCTTCATTTTCCTTTTGAAAATCCATTTGCATCCAATCGGTTTGGAGCCTGGTGGTAGGTCTACTAATTTCCAAGTTTTGTTACCCATTATAGAATCCATTTCATCTTGGATTGCTTCTTTCCAGAAGGCTGCATCCTGTGACTTCATAGCTTCACTATAAGTCTTAGGATCTTCTTCTATATTGTAACAAAATGGTACATGATTTTCAGTACCTTCTTTTATACCTTCAACTAGGTAATAAAAGTCCGATGACTGTGTAGTTCTTTTAACTCTTTTGCTCCTTCTTTGCTCAAGTGCATCACTTAAATCTTCCTTTGTATTTAAGTTTGGAATGTCAAGTGGAGATGCTATAGATTTTTGAATGGAATTGAATCTTGTCTCATCAAATAAGGCATCCCTTGATTCAATAACAGTATTAATTGTTATTGCATCATTAGGTTCTATAACCATGAACCTATAAGCCTTACTATGATGTGCATATCCTATGAATATGCATTCAATTCCTCTTTCGCCCAATTTCCTTTTCTTAGGCTCAGGAACTCTCACAATTGCTCTGCATCCCCAAACTCTTAGATGACTAAGATTTGGTTTTCTTTTGTTCCAAAAAAGCTTCTTTCTGCACTGGTACACTGCTTCTTGCACTGTGTGGTGATGTGGAGTAGACAAGGCTGTGAATATAATAACTGCAGATGCTTCAAGGCGTGCTGCTAATGCCACTTTCCTTAAGACAATATTTGCCACCACCACTTACTCTAAAGTCGGTATGCAACGGTGTTTTGCAAATTTGCCTCGGAGATACAATGAAGCCTCTGGTTGAAGATGTCTTGCATAAACACCACAACCCTTGATCACTTTCTGAATATAAGCAGAATATCTATTTTATATGATAACCTCTGCAGTGGTATACCATATAAAAGGCAAAGTATTTTATTTAGTGGGAGAGATAAGAAAATAGAAAAAGTAAGTGAACTAGTTGGAGAGAAAAGAGGGAAACTAAAACACAATTTGTTTTGTACGTTTGGATACTTTCTGATGTCTGAAAATGAGAATGAGTGGCCTATTTATAAGCCTTCATGTATCTTTTCCAAAAGACACATTTAATCCAAAAGTTACAGCCATTAAATTCAAACTTAAATTTGTATCTTTTCCAAAAGACACAATACAAAAGGATGTAACTATTCATTTTTAAACTCATTTTCAGTAGATACCTTTTACACCAAAAGGTACAAATATAATTCCTCTTTATATTATAAAAATCCTCCAACAATATATAGAAAACAAACCTCCATCTTTGTCGTAAAAGCAATAGCATTGGGTAGGTACGGCACACAGACAGATATGATCAAATGATGAAGAAAAGTAGTCAAATTGGTAATACAACATCCTTGAGCAGCAATGTGCATCATTTGAGCTTGAGAAGCACTAGGTAGCAAATTAATTTAGAACAAGGAGAACATAGCAAATTGCTTACAATCTAGCTAGGGAAGGGAAGCCATCCCTAAAGGTTAATGATAAAGTGATCTAATCCTATTGTTCTTTTTTCATTTCTTTCTACTTCACTTTCGTTTTTCTTTTTTCAGGCTTGCTGTTCTTCCTACTTTCTTGCCTAATAGTAAATTCAAACATTACATTTTAAGCATTTAAATTCGAGAGAGAGAATGAGAAAGATAATGAAAGATATTCCCTATGCGATTTCCTTTTTTCTTTTTTACCACTTACCTATTTGTTTATTGTTTCCAATCTTGATTGCTAAACAACAAAATGGTTTTCTTTGGTTTCACTACTTCTCACATTTGTTTCTATTTTTATAGTTTCCCGAAGTCCCTAGCAGTTTGATTAACATGACTCTTGGAAAAAAAAAAAAAAAAGTTCCCGAGTTACTGTCAGGTTCTGATTTTTTTTTTTTTTTTTAGTTTAACATTAGTGATATAGGTAATGCTCTTTATATTATGCTTTGTTTATAAAGTTTGTGTTTTGCAGATCAACAAAGAACTTGGGTCACCAACTTCCAATGATCATTATAGTTCTCCAGATTTTTACATTGTTTTATGCCCTCCAAAAAACAATCAAACCAGACAAAGAAGATTGTCGGCGCCACTTGCTCGCCGGTGGGTGTCAATGAGAGAGAGAGTAGAGTTGTTGGTTTGCAAGTTAAGGAAGAGCAGCAACAGAACCAGCAGCTGCTGTAAACAGGGAAGTTTTGGGCTTTTAAACTTCTTGAAGGAAATACTTGATTAACATAGTTGATGGAACAATATTAGTTAGTCCTGCCAATATATGTATTTGCAATATCATCAGGTTTATTGGTTGCAATACCTATATTTTCATTAACTTTGTTGGAAAAAGATGGTGTGTACAGATTACTGAGTTATAGGTTTTCACTTAGCTTCTACCCTATATATTATAAGATTGATAAATTAGTAACAAATAATCTTAACCATAACAGTAATATTTTAACCTTCTAGAATGGTAGAAAGCCAAAATCCCGCAGCAAAGTGCGGGCATTGAACCAGTATCTAAAAGTATTTGCTTCTCCAACCCATCATAACTAAGCTAACTTAATTTTAAAACATTTTGAATTTAATATTCTTTTACCCTTCTCGAACACTTGGCCACCCAGGATTTTCAGGATTTCCCTCTGAAACATGGATCTATTTGGGTGATATACACCAGTATCTCTGATTAATGCATATGATTTGAAGAGTCCAATCTTTTCCAGAATCTTAAAAAGGCCCATAATACTTCTATCTAACACAGCTTTGATGCTACCTAGTAGTGCAGGACTATTTGTAGATGGCGTGTGCAGAATTTAGTATTATTGTTGTGTTTGTGTCATAATTGCTGGAATTTCAAGTGTTGTTCTTGTGATGTTCTTAATTAAAACGAATGGCAGGTGGTTCTACATTTTACTACTAGTCGTCTATGGCGGTGATGTGAGCTGTGAGGCTGTTAAAGCGTAGTCCAGGTGTCTCATTCCTATTGGCCCCTAGTGATGCCATTGAATGTAGCTGTTGCCCATATTATCAATTACGGACCGGCTCTTTGCTTTCCTTATTCAGTTGTTTGTTTCTCTCAATTACGGACCGGCTCTTTGCTTTCCTTATTCAGTTGTTTCTCTTTAGTTTCCTCCTTTCTCTCGATTTCTCTCTGTGTTCCTCTGTCTCTCTCGAAACTTCTGTTTGAAACCCTCACTCACAGTCACAGCCGTCTTCTTACAATTTTGTCATCTTCATCTTCGGATTTTGTACTTAATTCATATCTCCATCTTCATCTATTCTTCATCTGTTTGTCTCCTGATCACTCTTGGCACCATACCATCCACAATATCTATTAATATGGCGGCTGCTTCTTCATCATCATCCTCATCCTCATCCTCATCCTCATCATCCAGTGGTCGTACTAGTACTGCTGTAACCAACAGCTGCCATGATAATGATGATTATGATCTGATAAGGAAGTACGATGTTTTCCTCAACTTCAGGGGTCGCGATGCACGCTTTGGTTTTGCTAATAATCTTAAAGAAGCCCTACGCCACAAGGGGATCGAGGTGTTCTTGGACGAAGAGGGCCTTCACGGAGGAGAAGACATATCACCCGTTCTATTAGAAAGAATCCAAGAATCCAACATCTCTGTGGTTACTTTCACCAAGAACTATGCAGATTCTCCCTGGTGCCTGGATGAGTTGGTCCAGATCATGCAAACCCGAAACCAGAAAGTCTTACCAATCTTCTATGAGGTGGATCCAACAGATGTTCAAGAGCTGCGGGGTGATTTTGGGGAAGGATTCATGAAACTGCAGACAAATTCTGATCCAGACGAGATACAGAGATGGAAGGATGCTCTGTCCTACACTTCCAATCTAAAAGGCTGGGATTCACATAACTTCAGGTATAATATATTTTCTACCCTACCAGTACAGTACTCTTTTTTTTTTTTTTCCGTAGGTACCATGAGTTTAATCAATTACAAGCTTTTTCTTGCGCCCAATTTGTCTCCCAATACATTAAATTCTAGACCATCTCAACCAGTGAAACTAGTCCTAAGCTCTCAATTAGCTTAAGCTTTTGATTGATTAGGATGGTCAGTTGACATGGTAGCAGACCATCTCAACCAGCTGATGGTCAAGGTCAGCTACCATCTCAACCACTGAAAAAAGCTGATGATTGAGGCCTTGGGATTGGTTTTGGTCCTTATATATTAAGTAAGATTAATTAGCATTTTCGTTAACAGATTTTATTTTACATTTTTTTAAGTAATTTTTTTTTTTGTTTATTCTCTTCACTATAATATAATCTAATTAAATGGGTGTATTTATTAAATTTATGCTAGGTGTGAGTCGGAATTAATTAGGACAATAGTGGAAGACATTGAAGGCAAACTGAAGCATTCCTATGCGTCTTTATATCATTCCCGTCGGCTTGTTCTGATGCAATCACATGTTGAAGGGGTTGCATCATTAGTAAGTGCTGGATCAAGTGACCTGCGCATCATAGGGATATGGGGGGAAATGCGTGGCATAGGCAAGACAAAAGTTGCTGAGATTGTGTTTGAAAGGATTTCTAGACAATTTGAAGGGGCATGCTTCCTGCGAAACCTCAACGAAACCTCCCAAGGTCTTCTGTCTCAACTATTTGGCATACCAAATTTCAATGTTGTGCGGCGGCTTAAGAGGAAAAAGGTTCTAATTGTAGTGGATAATGTGGACAACTTCGAACCACTGGAGGATCTGATAGGGTATAATTATCATTTATTTGGCCCGGAGAGCAGAGTCATCGTGACAAGCAGGGATAGAGCAGCTCTTGAGCGTCTATGTGATGAAATGTACGAGGTTAATAGGTTAAAAGTTCCCGTCTCTCTCCACCTCTTCATATTACATGCATTCGGAGAAAATGGTATCATCAATATCGATCCAAGTTTCATAAGATTATCACGGGAGGTGGTAAGATATGCCCATGACAATCCTCTGATCCTCAAAGTCTTGGGTCTCAGTTTGAGAGAGAAGCACAAAGCAGATTGGGAAAGTGCTTTAAGTAGATTGAGGAGGGAGATTCCTCACATGGAATCTGAAAATGTTCTAGAATTGATGTTGGATCAGTTGCTTTAATAGGCAATTTGAAGGAGTTACGGCATCTAGAGTTTTCCAGAACACCAACCCAAAAGCTTCCTGAATCTATATGTGGTCTCTATAATTTGCAGACTTTTAAGATTGAAGGAGTGTAGCAGAATTGCTAAGCTTCCAGGCAAGATGACGAATGCAACCTATGTAGTAGTCTTGAACTTTTGGGGACAGGTTTGAAATATAAGCCAGCACAGATGGGGAAACTGGCCAAGCTCCAGAAGTTCACAGAATTTATTGTGGGTGAACAACAGCGAGGGTCTGGGCTTGGAGAGTTGGGGAAGCTCCGAAATTTACGAGGAGAATTTGAAATCTTGTGAACGTTGTAGATGAACAAGATGCCTTGGGTGCAACAAGATGTTCGGCCCCCACCACCACCGGAGCACAGGCGCACCAGCAGCCGCCGCTGGGAGATCATCAGAGACCTCTTGCTTCTGCTGCTGCTGCTTCTTCCTCTTCTGGGGTGAATGTGGAGAATATGCAGAGGCAGAACTGGAGCATGGACTTCATGAGCCCTCTTCCACATACTCTCCCACCTCCAACGGATCAGACACTAGGGTTTGGTGGAGGGGATGAGATGATGATGCCTTTTGGGGACAGAAGTAGCAACCCTAATAATGCCTTCTGGTGATCAGCAGCTGGTCCTTTTCTTCTTGAAGTTTTTTTCTCTTTCGGTTTGTTGTAGTTTGTTTGTTTTTATTTTTGTTGCTTAGTCATTCTAGTGTGGTAGATCTGACCTATATATGTACCATTTGAATCTTTTATTTTTCTCCTTTTTATTAATACATTCACATATTTATGATTTGCAATTGCAAAATCTTGTTTCTCTGTATTGTGATAAGAATGAATGTTGTACAATAAGAACCGAGGCATTGAAGAAATGCAAATGGATAACTGCTTACCATGGCAGTGGGCCGGAGGAAGCCATAAACTTACACCTCCATGAACCCATAGATCCATATCTTTTTAGTGATGAAGAAGAGTTAGATGAAGAATGCTTTTGTGTGAGTACACAACCAATCCACGGTAAGCCACCGTTGTCCTCTAATAGGTTTGCTGCATTCCTAGTTACTTATTTATTTTGTCTACGGTTGACAATTAGAGGCCATATTTTCGGTGATGGTCTTCATATATTTGATTCTCTGGCATTAAGCTTCTATTCTCTGCAATGGTTTTCGCCTTCTTCGGTTCCAGCTAGGGAATAGTTATGCCTATAAGATTTAGGCTTCAGTTCCCGAATTTAAGCATAATGGTTGGAAGCTTGGTTGTGGTAATTAAATGGTTATGCCTGTAACCTTTTAGTCTTTTGCTCTCAAATGTAAGCATATTAATAATGGTGGAAGCCAGTTTTTTTCCTTTTCAATGAGACTGGCTGCTTTAAACCCATCCATAGCCTTGGTCTTTGTTTATTTGCTACTGGTCTTGGTCTTCTTTGTTTAAGCATATATATATATCTATTGTTTTTTTCCGTTTGTCAATATGGAATTGTCAATATGCTGCATCCCAGAAGAGGGCCGGGTTGCCCACATCCCTTTCCCTTTTAGAAATCAAAGAGGGGAAGGGGAAGATTGGCCCAACATTTCTCGCATCCCCAAAATATACATTCCTCCCCCAGACACTTGCAACCAGGTAAGTACACTCACCACGACTTGTACGTAAAATCTTAACAAAACGAGGCGTGCTGATGATGATCTTGTTCTTTTTCTCTGTATAAAAATCTCAGTCATAACTTCCCCGAAAATATTTAGGATTTAAATTCAACCTGCAACCAAACGATGATCGAAATAGGTAGGAAGAGAAGAATTCTCTATTGCGCATTTCACTACAGGCGGAAAAATATTGTTGATTTTTTAAACTTTGGAGCGGTGTGGTGTGGTAGCTGACTATGTTTTTACGCTATTTTTCTTCAGTAAAAGAAGAAGAAGCACTCCTTGAATTTTTTTGAGAATTAGCTGATAGTTAAGGTAGGTGTTTTTATCCCGAATCTCTACCGCTTTATCATTCTCTGATAATCCATTTTTCTTTTCTTTCTTTTTTTTTTTTTATTGATGTCTAATAATCCATTTGTTTTTGTTGCAAGTGTGAAGAAGTTGCCAGTTTCTGCGGAAGGATTGGGTTGCTTTGATTTTGAAGCTGTGATGGAATTCAGTACTGTGAGATAAAAGATAAAACTGTCCTCATGCCTATTATGTGTTTTCTGATGGATTTAGACCTGAAGATTTAGATAACCAAGGCTGCAATCATGTTTTGTGTATGCCAAAATCAACTTCTATATATTTAAGTGTGTTGTTTCTGTTGATCTCAAACTTTCATTATAAAATAGTAGATAGTCTCACTGGCACTATAGAAAATTTTGAAGTTCTTGTTGTGCTCTTCATTCCTTCCCTCTTAATTGCTTACTTCTCAAACCTCAATTTGTTGGGTTGTTTGTGCAAACTTCCCTCTAATATACCAATTCTGTTTAGTTTGGTCAATTTCATACATGGATTTGAAAGCCAACTAAATAAATTGGATTGGTGAATTAAATTGGTTGTTTTTTTTTTTATCAACAAAGCTTCCAATGAATCATAGAAATAACTGGTTTTGCATTTATTCATTTATTTATCCACTCAAATCTTTTTCAGTTCAGCAAATCTTTCACACCTTTTGATTAAAGAAAATTTGTACGTGCAATTAAGGGGATGGATGGCTCCTCGATTGATTGATTGATTTCTTTTCTTTGTTTGAAAAAAAAAAAAACTGATTGAATCTTGATGACGAATGGATTGGACAACAATTAAACCCTAGTTTAGCGAGAGATAACAAATTTTATGCCACTTACAACATTAAAGTTTTCTCCCCTACATAAGAGATTTGGGGGACAAAGACACAAAACATGAACAATTTTGGACATAAAAAATGGACGACCTCCCCCGTCACACTTGCCTCGTTGGCACTTGTCTCCTTATAATTTTAGGCAGCTACATCGCATGAGGGACATGATTAGTTAATTTATCATCAATTAGTAACCCACAAGCTTCCACCAAGGTAGCTTCAGCTTCGTCTGAAAATATTATCTTATATATATATAATACAAATTAAGGGAGGCCTGGGCCTACTTCCACCAAAACCGGTCTCAGTGGCACTATAAAAAAAACTTTCACTATAAAATAATATATAGACTTATAAAGAGGCTTTCTTAAAAATTACTCTTTTTTTTTCGTAATATAAGATGTTTAAGAGTTTTCATTTTGTTTCAAAATATAAAACTTAGTTAGATTTTCAAGAAATATTAAATATATTTATTCTATATTTACCCTTTATGTATTTCATATCTATACTTTATTTATTAAATCTAAAGATAAATTAGTAGTTTGAGTAATAAAAATTAATGAGATTAAGACCATTTAATGAGTTTCTTAAAGGGTGTACAAATGAATTAAACGTCTTATATGTTTTAGAGAATATTTAAAATAAAATAATACCTAAAACTCTAACCAAAATAATATAATATTAAGAAATATTTTTCTTCTCTTTTTTTCTTTTCTTTCCCATATTAAAGAGCAATATGTGGGATATGCGCAATGGCGACATTATTCCAGCTCTGAGATTGAGCTACCATTATCTCCCCTCCCATCTCAAGCAATGTTTTGCTTATTGTGCTCTCTTTCCAAAGGACTTTGAATTCAGCAAGGAAGATTTGGTGCTCTTATGGATGGCAGAGGGATTCATTGTCCAACCCGATGAAACGAGAGATATGGAAGAGATTGGCATTGAGTATTTTGAAGAACTTGAATGCAGGTCATTTTTTACTTTTAAAGAATCTGAGTATGGTGAAACAGTCTTTGTTATGCATGATTTGGTCAACGATTTGGCAAAATCTATAGCGGAAGAATTTTTCTACAACATGGATGATGTTGAGAAGCGGGGGGAACCTAGTGGAAGGACTCGCCATTTGTTTTGTATACAATATCGATCTAAGCCACTGGAGCGAGTGAAGAGCCTCTGTGAAGCAAGGATGTTACGGACCTTGAAATATAGGGTGCGTGGTCAACCTGGTCAGTCTCACAATTTTTTGTCAAGTCAGAGGCGCTTGCGAGTGCTGGATTTTTCCTTTGAGGGGAAGGAGGATAGTGATGCAGGAAACATTTTGTCAGAATTGGTTGGAAGTTTGAAATTCTTGAGGTTTATGCGACTGAGGACGTCGTCAATGCAAAGTTTGGCAAAAGATGTGGGTAGTTTATGTTATTTGCAAACACTGATCCTGGATGATTGCTACGAACTCACTGGGTTGCCTGATTCGATAGGCAATTTAAAGGAGTTGAGGCATTTTAGCCTAAATGATATAGCGGTGGAAGTGTTGCCTGAGTCGATAGGCAAGTTAAAGGAGTTGAGGCATTTTAGCCTAAATGATACAAGGGTAGAAGTGTTGCCTGATTGGATAGGCAAGTTAAAGGAATTGAGGCATCTAGACCTTGAGAGCACACGGATCCAACAGCTTCCCGATTCTATAGGTGGTCTCTACAATTTGCAGACTTTAAACTTGTGTTGGTGTAGTGGACTTGCTGAGCTTCCAGACAAGATGAAGGATCTAGTCAACCTATGTAATCTTGATATTTGGGGAAGTGGTTTGGAATATATGCCAGTAGGGATGGGCAAACTGGTGAAGCTCCAGAATTTACCACATTTTATTGTGGGTGAACAACAACAGCGAGGGTCTGGGCTTGGGGAGTTGGGGGAGCTCCGAAATTTACAAGGAGAATTAAGGCTTGAAAATCTGGAGAACGTCGTGGATGAGGGAGATGCCTTGAGGGCCAATTTGAAAGACAAGAAGGGGCTACGGGAATTGTATTATTGTTGGAAGAATAATGATGGTTCAGCCGACGCAAGCCTAGTCTTACAGCATCTGCGGCCTCACGTAAACGTGGAGAGGATTGAGATTCAAGGATTTAGTGGTACAAGTCCTCCGGATTGGTTGGGGGACTCCTCCTATTCCAAGCTTGTGAGTTTGGTTCTTTCTGAGAGCAAACACTGCACTCACTTGCCACCGGTTGGGCAGTTGCCGTTCTTAGAAACACTTTGGATATCTAAGTTTGATTGCGTAGTGTTTGTGGGGGCTGAGTTCTACTACGGTGGTGGGAGTTGCATGTCTTCAACCCAACAACAACCATTTCAATCCCTCAAACGTCTAGAGATTAGTGACATGCCACGATGGGAGGAATGGATATCTGATGATGATGATTGGAGACAAGGCAGCAGAAGGAGGGCATTCCCTGTCCTGGAGCTTCTAGAACTTAAGGTATGTGGTGAACTGAGGAGGGTGAATCACCTATTCCTCCCATCCCTCGTTGAATTGACACTAGAGAGATGTCCCAAGCTGACCTTTCCCAACCACCTTTCTCTCCCGTCCCTTGTTGATCTGACTGTAGTTGATTGTCAAGCACAAGAACTATTATTAGAACAACTTGTAGAAGGGCCTTCTTCTACAATCCAAAAGCTTTACATTGAGGATTGCAGCATGCGCATGGTTTGGGGTTTGGATGAGCTCTCTTCTCTTTCATCCTTGTACCTGGATAATATCCAAGATTTGGAATCCTTCTCCGGGAGGATATCTTTGCCTTGTACTCTTACCCAGATTACCCTGTGGAATCTCCAAAACTTCAACTCTCTGGGTGACAATGGCCTTCACCATCTCACCTCTCTCAAAGAATTGTCAATCTGGAATTGCCCGGAGCTCCAATGCATCCCAGAAGAGGGGCTGCCCCCATCCCTTTCCTGTTTACAAATCGAAGGATGCCCTGTGCTGCAAAGAAGGTGTCAGAGAGGGGAAGGGGAAGATTGGCCCAAAATTTCTCACATCCCCGAAATAGACATTCCTCCTCCACATGTCGAGGTAAGTACACACACGGCTTCTTGAAAAAATCTTAATCTGGGCTTATAGTTCTTACATAGAAAGAGCAATACAGCAGACAAAAAAAAACAAAAACTTTTTTCCTTCTGTTTTCTATGTAAAGTCTCAATCGTCTTAATTTCCCCGTAAATATTAGATTTTAAATTCAACCTGCAACCAAAGCAAAATAACTAGGAAGAATTGTCAATTGCACATTTCACTACTGCTAATAGAAATATTGTTAATTTCCCGTCCTTCTCTCATTTCCATTCATTACCATTTATTGCTATAGGAAGACGAAGAAGAAGACGAAGAGGAAGACGACTAAAACAGTTTGGTATGTATCTAACGCTAACAGTCTTTACTTTTACTTTTCATGTTTCTACCTATGATGAAGGCATATCACATGCATCCTTAGTTTGTATCTTTCTGTATGTAATAAAACATCGATTAACATCAAATTAAACAAATGTATCTACTAGTCCACATCGTTGGTTACCTTGTGTGCATGCATTCTTGTAATTAAATCCACTGATCCTTATCATGTATATGTGCACACACACACATATACAGATATGGTCACTTTTCTACTTCAATAATTTATAGTTCTTGATCAGTTTTTGAGACGACACCTCAAATTATGGTTGCTGGTGGGTGATGCATGTTGATGGATGATAAGAGCCACGAATTGCGAGGGAATCTAGAAATATATATGAACTTTGAACATTATAATTAAAAGGTCTACTTCTTCATTAAAAAAAAAAAAAGTTAAATGATTTTTGTACTTGTGTAGAAATATTTTGTGAGGGTGCTTAAACTTATACCTTTCATCTTCTGTAATTCGTTTATTTTTCCATGGATACATGGTCAAATAATTTATATCTTGGTAGTCTGGAAGAATTCCTAGATGGCACTGAGCTTCTTCAGTACGTAGTCTTTTCCTTTTTCTCTAGGCAATTGGTAAGTTGAGATGCTTTCACCACCACTTTACCAAGACTATTTGACAAATTAACCAATGTATGGTTAAAAATTTGTGACCATTTTTTTCTTAAATCATCTTTTATCACTCAAATAATCTACTCGCTAGCTATTTGTATCCCCAATCGGTAATTTACTGGTTAATGTAGTTGTCTGATTACCAGTGGTTTGATCCTTCATATGGACATTGAGCATCAACAATTTGAAGTGCTGCTTATTTGGTGCATGAGTTGATGAGCTTTTGATTTTTGTTAGTTTTCTTTTCTCAAATGGGATTTCTTCTAAGTTCTACCTTGATATTTTGTTATGTAGGAAAAATGGAAAAGCTTAGGTAGGCAAGGAGATGGCCAACGATCCACCATCAATCTATAACAAGGCAATGGCCGAAATCCTAAGGCCTCGTCCAATTCTCCGGGAATTAACAATTGAAAGTCATCCTTGTTGTAGATTTTTGCTTATATTCATCCTTCGATTCACCTCATTTAGCCAAATTTATTTAATTAACTTCATCGGGATCTTGCAAAAATTGTTGATGTGGCAAATTTTCTTATGTCATGCCAGTTGTGTGGACATGTTTTCATATTATAGTGCCATATTAATGTTGAACTTAATTCATTCACCGGGGCTTTATTTGATGGGTTGGATGTCTTTGTGATCACGGTAGAAATTGTATATGGTGGTTGTTCAAGACATTGGATGTTTTTTTTTTTGGTCTGAACCGAGTATATCATTGCATTGAAACAAAAATTTACATAGTATACAAAAACAAGCTCAGTGAGCCTGTACCCTCTTATCCTCTTCTAAGAGGCCATTAATTACCAAAGGTGGAGAGTAAAGAATATTTAGACCTATGTCAAAACAAGGAGCTAAGGTGGCTAACTTATGAGCCACTCTATTGGCTCCCTCTTGTACAAAAGAAAAGGATGTATACTGATTAGAGCTCACAAAAGAAAGAATTTCCCGACTAATATCATCTAAGGCCATATCACCACTGCTTAAGTCAGCCAACCACTGCATCGCCATCTCCAGATTGGATTCCACAAGAAGTGGATGAAAGTTAAATTGATGAGCTAGGCGACAAGCAAAAAGGGCTCCTCTTAATTCCGCCATAAACCTGGAACAAAATCCAACCCGGGCCACAAATCCTAATTTCCAATCACCAACCGAATTCCTTGCAACACCTCCAATACACATTTCATGACCTGTAAAACAACCAATATTAAATTTCCAGCACCCTACTCCTGGTGGCTGCCACTGCATTGAGATTGGAGCATTAAGGGTGCACACATTCACCCTTGCATTATGCGAGAGTGCACACATTCAAACACAAATACTCATCCATGGCCTATGCAATGGTGGGATGGTCACTGAGGCTAGGACGGTTTGGACACGCATGTTGGGGGCAGGATGTAAGCCTGACGTTGTTGCTTTTAGTTCAATGATCAATGGCCTTTGCAACGCTGGCCTTGTGGACGAGGCTTTAAAACTCTACAATGAGATGCTTTTCAAGGAACCTTATTCTCAACCAGATGTGGTAACTTACAACATACTTTTCAATGCTTTGTGCAAGCAGAGTAGCATCTCTCGTGCTGTTGATCTTTTGAATAACATGTTGGATCGTGGATGTGATCCTGACTTGGTTACTTGCAACATTTTCTTGAAAACACTGGGAGAGAAGCTGGATCCCCCTCAAGATGGGAGGGAGTTTCTGGATGAGCTTGTAATCCGTCTGTTTAAGCAGCAGAGAGTTTCAGCTGCTTACAAAATTGCAGAAATCATGATGCAAAAGTTTTTGCCTCCTAAACCCTCCACCTGGGAACGTTTTGTTCAGGAGCTATGCCAACCGAAGAAGATTCAAGAAGCCATTGACAGGTGTTGGAACAACCTCTGTTGCTGATTTTCTAAGGTATTCATTCCTTTGATCATGATCTAAGAATATTTGTGCTCATTTGGATGTAGAAGGCTATGCAACTCAGTGCTCAAATACTTCAGAAATGGATCTCTTGATATTTTACGTATGTGTGATGGTATTTTATTGCTTGAGTTGTTTGATGTAGTTTGTGGCCAACAGAACTCGCATTTCTTTAAAAGTTGTTGCCTAGCTATTTAAGGATGCATGACAGGTTCTTTTAAAATTAATTTAAGATATTTTGCCCCTTAGGATTTGCTCCGATGACAAGGGAGTTTCATTTCCTTGTGGTCATAAGTTCAGAATCTTTTATTGTTGAGAAGTACGTGTGGAGGAATTCAATTTATTTGTGAATGCACCAGTTTGGCTGTAGATTATCTGCCAAGACCTGGCCAGGAGGGACCTAATCACAAAATGTATAAGCTGGCTCAGAGCAGTACATAGTGTCTTGCCAAGAAAATATGTATTGCGTGCGTGCTTTGCACATTGCTGGGAAGTATAGTCCTTTTTATGCTTCTAGCTTATGGAAGCATATTGTACCACACATTTGGGACCATATCTACAATAGGATGCAGTTGGGAATATTTCTAGTGAAAAGAATTCTCATTCCAGTTGCTAGACAAAACAGGGTAATAGAGGGGTGGGCAAATTTACCGGCCCAATGGTGCGACACCAATACTGACACAATCGGTACATGTATCAGTTAGCATGTTGGCTATAGATTAAGGATATACTGTTAGCAAACTCTGTAAAATGAGCATATGTCAGGCAGGCAATATAAACATGGCCATCCAACCGCTGTTGTCTATTAAAATTGAGCTCTATGGACATGGTTGATGGTATGGATGTTTTGTTATGTTAGACAACCTTTGTTATCAGTATGTATCATACTTATTCTGTGATTGATCAGGTACCAATTTACTGATATCACTGGATTGAGTATCTTGATGCAGGGGGCATGATATGATATTACTATTCCCAAGGACTAAACAGTCCATTCTACAATTCTAATGAGGCCTACATGGATAGTTTTTTATGGAATGGGTTGTGTTTTTGCTACATTCTACAATCCAGGTCTTTATACATTTGTCACCATACATCTGCCTTGTCTTTTACTAAATCCCAGATAATAGTACCCAAACTCTTCTATTGCGTGCTGTCTCAAACAATAAATAGTTAGACTGCAATCATTGGCATAAGCGAACCATCATTTTTTATGTCATGTGCGTGAAACTATACTGCGGTTTAGGCCCTTTTGCACTCGAGAGAACATTTGTCCCCATTTGAAATTTTGGCTAGTTTGCACTCAACATTTTTTCTCAATTGAGTGATCTGTTTCTAAATGAATTATTGAATTATATACGTCCATCTCTTTGGCACATCAGTTTAAACAGCTGTAGCTGGTTGCTTGCTTTTGAAGAGAGAATCTTCATCATGTGTTTTTTTTGCCTGCAGAATTCTGCAGAATGGCTATTTTTGGCTGGTCTATTGCTGTGAAACTGAATAGGACAGCTTGAAATTGGATCATTGTTCTCTGAATATCTGCTGAAAATTGGATCCCTGTTCAAAATTGTGTTGTCGTAGTCTTTTTTGCTTCAGGGATTTTACCTGTTATTTTAGCTTTGGCCCTTAGGCGTAGTAAGCTTAAAGGCCCCAGGAATTTACCTCTAGGATATATCTGACAGGGCTACTGATGATAGATGCAATCAGAAATTAGCTTACAAGAATCAAGTTTTTCTGTTGGCCCAATGAATTCGTGTTTGATGAGCCCAGACTGTGGAAAATGATGCCACTAATAGAATGCCTGTGTCAGCTAATGTTTATCACAGACCTTGAATGTTCTGCTCGTTTGCTGTTTTTTTCATTGTTTCTCTTTATTTGGGTGTAATAAAATGATTTAACATATGGATTGCCTCTTTTTGTGCATATTCCAAATCTTATAAACGCTTGAGCACCCAAAGATCCCATGAGAAAGATATTTGTTGCAATTGACAAGGATGGAAACCATGGAACTAGAGGCACCCCCCAAAATTTTGGCTTTCTCTGTTGAGGTAGCATGATGGATATTCCCAGAGTCCCAATAAACCAGAGAGGCACAGTTACTACATATCCAGCCCACCCATTTGGTCTCAGTCCCCAGTAAGCTGAAGTTACCATGGAGGAAGCAATAATGATCAACAGGAAGATGACTAACTTCAATAGGTTTCCTGTTGGTGTGATTTCTCTCACACAGTACCTCCTTACTAGAAGTGCAACAGCCATCATCATGAAGATGAATAGAGTGCTCAGTGACAGCAAGCTTGCCAAGACATCCAGGCTAGAGAAGAAAGCTATGAGAGCGCTTGAAAGGGTGATCAAAAGGGTGGCATTTACCGGTGTTCCAGTTGTTGGATGGACACGGGCAAACAAAGGAGGGATCATGTGTGCTCTTGCAATATGAGTTGTATACCGTGCCTGGCCAAGTGCCCCTACCAGAAGAACAGTGGTCATCCCCTTGAGGGCAACAAGTGCTACCATGTACTTTGCCTAATTCATCCCTACACTCTGAAATGCAATGGAGTAAGCTGCCCCGGTGTCTATATCCGTGTATTTCTGCATCATGCTTAGAGCAAGCGCCATCAAGCAGTATATCACAGTAATGATTGACATGGATCCTAGTAATCCTAATGGTATGTCCCTTGATGGGTTCTTCGTTTCTTCAGCCATGGTGGCTATACTATCAAATCCTCCATAGGCAAAGTAAACAACTGCAGCTGCTTGAAAGATCCCTTTTGCCCCAAAAGGCAAGAATGGGGTCAGATTTGATGTGTTGGCATGAGCAAAACCCGCAATTATCACAAACAAAATCACCACAGTATTGACTGCAGATGCTATCCAATTAAGATACGAAGTTTTTCTTGTGCTGATCATTGCTATTGTTGCGGCAATCACCAAAACTCCAACAGCAATTGGGTCAAGGAGACTGAAATCTTTGCTTAGATTTGTGTGGATGCGTAAAGAGTTGGAAGGACGGTTCAGGAGGGTTGTGAAGTAAGAAGTCCATGCTCTAGCAACTGCTGCACCACCCACAATGCTTTCAAGCAGGATGTTCCCTGCTGTTAGGAATGCCACAAAGTCTCCTAGTTCAATTCTTAAGTAAGCAAATGAACCGCCGGCCACAGGGATTTCAACTGCAAATTCTGTGTAGCAGAATACAGAGAGCATTGCAGAAACCCCAGAGGCAACATAGGACAAGACAATGGCAGGTCCAGCATGTTTATGGGCTTCTTGTCCTGTGAGAACAAAGATACCAGCTCCAATAACTGAACCAAATCCAAACCAGGTGAGATCCCACCAAGTGAGGCAACGTTTCATGTCATTCTCACTTTGTTTCCGAAGTTCCCCAATCTCAATGGCATCATCTGATCGGCTAATGAGACGATCTTTGAAGCGGAAACATGTCTGTGAGATTGCAGCACGGTAGTTGGTCCAACTCTGGAAGGACTCTTCTGTTAAGAAATCTTGTTTGCTAAATCTCCAGTAGCTTCTTGGTTGGGCCTCAGCATCGCCACCATGATCATCTTTTGAACCCATGTTCCAGTGAATTTGGTTGCTTTTAGTCTTGGTAACACCTACTATGTATACTATATGTAGTAGATTGATGTGTCAATTATTGATCTCGGGATCTGCAAGATCTGTGCCAAATTTGACTTGTTGAGGTGCAAACATAATGGACACTCAATTATGAATTATCTAGTGAGTTATTTATGGAATTTTTGTATGCTCGCATGTGAAATTAACTAGTTACTATCGGGAACATTTAATTCCACTGGCCCCTCTCATTTAAAGTCATGTGGTTCTGTCATGTCTTTCTTAGGTTGGCCTTTGTATAGGCTGAAAATGAAAACAATATTTTTGGCATTACCATTTGAACGTTTTATTTTATGTGGATATAAAGGGCTCCATGCATCATATACTTCAAGGATCAAGGTAGGTGTTGATCATTAATATTGGATTTTCAAAGTGGTTGCAGTTATCATCTGTCAGCTTATCTGCTGAAACATCCTGTTCCTATTAAATTACATTATATTCGCGTATTTTGAAAATTCCATAGGCGTTCAAGTCATGGCCCCCAATAATCTTATATTTGTCATGAAAAGATATGTGGATGTAGATAATTGGCTTGAGACTTGACCTATCAAACGTAAGAATGTTAAGCAGCTCTGCGTAATATCATCATCAACCTAACCTAAGGCTGACGACCAACTTTGGGAGTTTGGGATGAAAGTCAAGAGTTGGTTCACTCCATTATACAACTTTGGGGAACTGAATAAAAGCTTGATTTCGACATGGAATCTCTCTACTGGTTGAAGTCCAAAAAATACGGCGAGATATTTATAGCTCAAATGAAGACAACAACGTACATCAATTCCAGTTTAGGTTATAAAGACTACCAACAATGATGTGTGGAGAATTTGGTTGTTACCTTACAGAAGGACTTAAAACAGATTCCAAACTCCCAACAAAGAAAATCAAAGTCGTTGCACCTTAACCTATGGATATAGAAAAGCCCATTTAATTTAACCACAAGTATCTAAATTTTCTTTGTCCAGCACAAATGGGTTGACTCTTTCTTTTCTGGGGAAAATTGGTGAAGAAGCTATCTACAATTCTTTCTAGCCAAATAATATAGGAAATTAGAAAATTTACTTCCCCGAAAAAACAAATTTTCACATCATCTTGTCCAGGAATTCCAAGCCTTGCGCACTTTATTACCAACATACACGGCGGCATTGATACCGCCAGTAGCCACTAGACCAGAGATGGCCTGTCTTGCACTTGAAATCCTGACAGTACGACTTATAACCTTCTGCACGCTTCTGGCGGCCACTTCTCTTGAATTTATCATGCCTTCCTGTAAGACCCGACCTGCATATTTTTTTTTATAACAGCGGAATAATTATCTGATCCTTCCCAAACTCAAATGTGAGACACATTATCTAATTATTAATGAGCTCAAGTTTGACGTTCAGTACACAATAGAAGGGACCAGCCCTACCCACCCAACCCAACCACTCCCCCCCCCCCCCCACCCCCCAAGCACCCCACCAATTATTAATGAGCTCAAGTTTGGTTTACTGAGTTTCAGTATACAATGGAAGGCGCCAGCCCTAACCTACATGGCAGTCCAATGAATTTGAGGTGCGATAATGATTCTAATGGAATCTCAGTTTGTCTCCAAAGTTCAGATGGAAGCTCTTACCAGTATCTGATGGCACTTTTTCCCCTCCAAAACTCATCCCCATTTTGCTTCTAACTACTTGAGGGAGAGATAGAACAAGAGACCGAGTGGCCGGTAAACCACAATCCTGTTTTTATTATTCAGAACAAATGGAAATTTGATTGTATCAGCATTTCTTTCAGATATCAACTAAACACAAATTTTTAAAACACCAAGCTCCAATGAGATCTAAGCTATACCAATGCTGTACATAATATGCTGCAATACGATTAAATATCGTTCAGATTTCTTTATCCAAAAAACAAAAATTGTTGTAATACTCTGGAAGCGTAAATTCACAAACAATGAGCTTAAATAATAAAAACTAAAAAGGGTTCCTGTACTTGAAACATAACTGAAAATTTGCTGTAAGCAGCAATTTGTTCATTGAAAGAAGTTACATTTCTGCTGAAAGCTAGAAGTAAAAATTGGTTCAAAGAGCTGTCTCAAATCAAATAATAGCTTCCTTAAAATACTCATTTTGAGTAGAAAGCATAGGAACTACCTTAATTAAAGTAATATGATAACTACAAGAAATTGCTGATTAATCTTCAAAAGCATTCGTAAGATAGTGTTTAGATTGACCCACACGAATATGAGCTTTCCAAAGGGAAAATTACAACGGGGGGCATAAAATTGAACAAACTTTTAGTTTGGAACTGGCAAAACCAACGGACCTGATAGATATTTGCATGATGATCGCTAGGTGATGAAAAGCTCAATATGTCTTTTGCCTTGTACTCCTGAAGAAAAGGTCTATACATGGATTTGAATAAACCAAACTGTCCTTGTACAATCTTCTTCACCTGTAGTAGGTATCAAAAGAAACAATAAAAACCCTGCAACATCAATCGGCCATTCCCCTACATTTACCTTTTGAGGTCCAAGAACCATTAACTCAGAAAAACGTAGATATGCAATTCAGCACTTCAGCTCTACCATTTGTAACAGACAAATTAAATTCACTTTAGCACGAAGCACAAAATGTTATGCAACTTGCAGAAAAAATAATCAGCAGAAAAGAGATTGCGAATTTGCATTTCAGAAATTAAAATTCTTCCACGATGCAAGGATGGAGTGGAGTTAAATGGGACCACGAGCATATAACACACAAGCCTTATAGCAGTCCAAACATGTGATTGGCTTCCACAGAAATTGCATGTTCTGACTGAGATGTGGTTGAGAGTATTATTGACAATTGACAATGGCAATTGTTGATTGCAAGTAGTCAAATAAATTCAAAAGTTATTCTTTGCGTTTATTTCACTCGAAGTATGAAACACATCAGTATCATCAAATGTTGAAAGTAGAAAGCAGCTTCACTGTGGAGGTCCACATAATTTTATAACCATTGCTCAAACTTTACCTTATCTTTGTCCTCTGCAAAAAGCATGCGCAAGTCACCCATATATGAGAGGCTACATATTTTACTATACAGCTCTTCCTGTACAAAAACAAAATGCATCAGGACTCCTATCAGTTTGCCAATGATTTGGGGAGAAGAACATACCTCACCAAATTTGGAAGGTAGGAGCAGAAGGCCAGCTGAGACAGCAGCTCTGAGATTCATAGAATTCATACTTCCAACACCTAAGTTGTCCACAAGTATATGAACCTGTATGCAAAAAGCTCCATGTATCAAATGGCATCACTAGTTAGTACTATTGAAGAATAAGATAGAAGCTGTCAACTCTGCATATTATGTCCCATAAAGTCGTGGCCTTTTCTGTTCATTAATTAGCCTAACTTGTCCTATTACATGTCATATTCATGCGAAGTAGGCTACGGTACAAGATAACAACGATAAATAGTGCATTTATGCTTAAACAAGGACAAAGTCACTGTTACCTTAATATACTTCCTTTTGAGATGCTAAGCGGAAAAGAGAAGGCAACGTAACACAAAATTTTCACTCTTTGAAATATGATTAGAAGGCGCAAATAACGATTTATTCATAACAAACTATTCCTGCACAAAACTTTGCAGCTTCAGTAAAAGTATTATTCCTTTTAGTAGATTCTACTTATTCAAACCATTCAGATGTTTGGATGAATTTCAAGCATATCATCCTTAAAGGGCAATAAATGTTTATTCACAAAGTAGACAATTCAATAAAAGTTCAAGCATTCCCCCCAACCTCAACGGTATTTCCTTTTTCAGTTCTTTTCTCTTCCATCAACGGCTTTATGACTAGGAATTTCACTTCAATACTTTTTGAATCCAGTTCATTACCTCGATGAAAGGTTAGCTTAGCTAGAATAGATTCCAAATAAAGACTACAAAAGAACTGTGTGATGATCACAAAAACAACAAAGATACAAGAGAAATAGAACAAGGGAAGGCATTGGCATACTGATTTCTGTAAGCGGCCGCTCAAGTAGAACCTTTCCCAGTTGAGTATGTCTTGAGACAAGTCACGCATGCCAACGACCCCATATTTGAGCATCTGTGGATGTTATATAAACATAAGACCATTACAGGAAATTAAAGGAGGAAGAAGTATGATTTTTGCAGGTTACAACACCAAAACTTATCAGTAAGGTAGCTTGAGCATCAAGCATTTCAGTGCACATAGAGAAGATACTGTGTTGAGAGGTGTTGCTCATGTGGTGGACGGATACCTTGTTATTCCACGATACAAAGGGATTAAAGTGCACTCCAACACCAATATTATCCGCAAGCCCGGTAATCTACCATAACATGAAACATCAAATAAGGGTAAACATTAAGACGAAGAAATAGAGTGTTATGGATTGATATCTTGGCGAAGATATCAATATCTTTTCAAATTCAAAAGGGAGACAAACAGGAGCTGAAGTTTAGGGCCTTTAATTCCTATTATTCCCTAATCCTCAGTTTCCTATTTAGAATGGGATTCTCTTTGAATTGTTCCTGATTTTAGGTTCTTTAATGTCTGTGATTTCCTTATCTTTAATTTCCTTTTTAGCATAGGATGCTCTTTAAGTTGTTTCCTTGTTTAGTTTTGCCTAAGTCCTATTTAAAGGACATGCTATGAAATAAAAGAGACAAGTCAGAATTCCTAGCAATTGCTATTGAGATATAAGTTCTCTCTCTAACGAGAACT